>BPLR01000164.1:0-216999 GCA_021605095.1 Caerostris extrusa
GTTCAAAATAAATTATGTGTTGGGCTCTTCTCCTCAAATGCCTCCAAGCCACAGAAGAAAGAACCCCTCAATAGCTTGTTGGCCTAGCTGCGTTCGCAGTACCCCAGTTACCCTGTAGTACCTGATACACCTATAATGGCGCTGAAAACACCATGGAATAAATTATTATTTCAAACTAATAGGTCAAAGTTTCTAGTTAAACATCATCGCATTTGTAAAAGTTAATTTCTGGCAACTATTCAATTCTACTATGTATATTTTCATTTATCAATTTATTGTAATTCATTGGGCCATTTAAATAATAATTATAATTACTACTTAAATAATAATAATAAATCAACTAAGCAACTACTATTATTGTATTATTAATTTATTAAATTATTATTTTAATTAGTTCTTATGATTTACTTTATTTATGGTACTTTTACTTGAAATGTACGTAAGCTCCTTGTAAAGCAAAGCAGGTAAAATATTTATTTTCTGCAAAAATTTTATTTTCAAATGTACATGCAAGTAAAATTTATTTCAATAACAATAAAAATCCAGTAATACCAGTTATTAAACGTTAAAACAAAATGCATAAAAAGTTTAGTTAGAATTGAAGTTTTTAAATTACAATAATCAGGTGACACAATAACGCGAAACATAGTTAGTATTTCATAAATTTAAAATTAATAATAACTGCTTTTAATATAAATTTAACTTTTTATAAAGGTATTAAATAATATATATTATACTTATGTCTTATGCAATTTTTAAAATTTCATATGTTTGATTTAAATTATAGCTTATTAATTATTTTTTGAAAATTGTTCACATTTTTTTTTTTCTTTTGAATGCTTTTAGAATTTATGTATTAAAAATTGTTTTTAAAATTTTACAAAGCTTAAAAAAAAAAAAAAAGTCCTGTAAAATTTCGTTTGCATGTTTTGTCAGTAGAATAAAAAAAAAAGAAAAGTTTTTTATTTATTCGTAAAATTTTTAAGAGTAATTTATATTATCAATTAATTATTTAAATCACATAAACTTATTCAGCTGATAATTTATGAAGTTATTGATAAACAATTTTTAAGCAATTAAATTGTTTTGTTAAACCTTAAAATATTATCAAGAATTTTGTGTAACAGAATTTTTGAATAATTTTATGTTGTGACTTCAGTTTCTCCTACACACTGACAAGAGCGCCTTCGGCGTTCAGGCGAAAAGATCAGTCGACCTCGAGACTCTTACCCAAGTGAGAAAGAACATCGCAACTACGCGCTTTTGTTGAGATACGTTTAGTTTACAATATCTCATCCCGAGAGGAAATAAATTTTGCGCAACCTGCGTATTAGTTGGCCTACAGACTCACCTTGCATAAACAGCGAGGAAGAAATTAAATATAGTGTTATGCGATGGTCATGGAAACCATTCTACAGAATCATCATGCTCGTTGATTTTTACCCCCGAAACGATCTAAAGTTGAGACATTCCAATATTTTTTTGCTGGTTTGCATTGATATTATAAGAAATGTTTTGTTTACATGTGAAACATCCTTGTTGTGTTGATACCTCTTTTGCTGAATATATACACTCAAGAGCCCAAAACATTATGACCACCTGTCAATAACGAGTTGGCTCACCTTTTGGCGCGCAGCACAGCTTCAACCTGCCTTGGCATGGATTATATCACTTCTCCACCTGATCATGTGCCTTCCACGTCATCCAGCCGAGTTCCATTGCAAAATGTAGGGGTGGTCATAATGTTTTGGCTCTTGAGTGTATATGCATACATATATATATATTCAGACATTTTAGATGGTATGCAGGTCACTATTTTCCCCATCCATATGAACCAAATATCATTTCGTACTAATTGATTGATACCCTACAAATTTGTAATTTAGGTTTTTACTCTTCACAGTTTTTAGATTTTTATAGAATATTACCAGATGTCACCTATGGGGATGTAGTTTATGGATTGTATTAGATCTGAGTATTTTTATATTTTTACTATCTCACAGGACAGTGAGATAGTAAAATATAGTAAAAGCTATTTTAGGGTAAAGCGGGTTTCGTTTGCACCTGTATATATATCGCGTTTTACTTCAATTCTCCAGTTGAAATTTCCCATACATATGAGCCAAATATAGCCAAAGTGATAAATGTTCCACTCCATTCATATACTTCCTTCTCATGCATTCTTCCTTCTCTCTTCCTCTTTCTACTCTCTCTCTTCCTTCTTTTTCATTGTCATCATTTTATTGATTCTTTTCAATGTTGAGGCCAATTGGTATTAAAAATTATATCTTTTTATTAAAAATTATTAAATATTTTTGAAATTTTACATTATTTTATGTAAAATTAATGAAACTATGCAATATTTTCGGAGTATGAAACAAAAATGGTTGAAATCCTGCGCGTATTTTAAATTTTTTTCATCGAAATTTAATATTTTACAAATTTGTTGTTGTTGTACAAATGACTTTATATGAAGTATGATATTATGTGATGACGTATGAGTTTGACATGACGTATGACTTTATATGACATGACGTACTTTATGTGGTATATGACTTTTGTACAAATGACTTTTACTTTGACGCATGACTTTTTATACAAATTTGTCTTTAGCAAATATAAATTAAACTTTTCATACAAATTTTACCACTCACCATAGAAACAATAAGAACTTATAAACAAATCTCATTTACAAAGAGAAAAGACCAGACATTTTTAACAACAAAAAAACGACCAAAAGGCCTTAAAAACAAAAATATCCTAAGGATGCAAATTTAAAAAGCTAGAAGTACCATAACAAAAATCCGTGTGATCAAATTACAAAGTTAGGATATATTTTTTTACCAACATTGAATGCTAAATTGTTTCGCGAACTTTGAAATGAAAGATATATCAATATCAAGCATTTACTGCTTTAAACTGCGTTTCTTAAAAATATTTGATATTTAACTTTTCATCCAGTTCGCCTTAAATTAGATCGAGGAATTGTATTTATTGCAAGTTTTCTTACAGAGAAATACACACTGTAAGGAAAACCATTTCACAGTGGTTCAAACAAAGCACTTAATAAATAGTGACAAAAATTATATCAATCGATATAAAGTAAAAGCTATGGAAGTGTGTATACATTTATCTATACATATCTATATATGTATACATGTGTGTATGTATAGATATAAAATGGTGCCGTCTGTGGTGTATAATGATTAATGAATTATACGTGTGTATATGTATGTATGTATGCCTACACATGTATACATGTGTCTATGTATGTATGCATACAAGTATACATGTATATCGTCTGTATGTACGTATGCGTATACATGTATACATATCTATAAATGTGTGTAAACATTTATATAAACCTCAGAAATATTAAGTTGAAATTATAGAATGATAAAATGAAATTATAAAAATATTGGATTTATTTTTTAATGTTTTCTAATTTTTATTTTTCATTAATTTTTTTAACAATACATGGCAAAAATATGCAACTTTCTGTATTGAAGGTACTAAGTACATTTATCAGTACCAGAATATTTCTGGATTAAAGGATTTACTGAGAAGCTGGAACAGCAATATGATCTATTTGGTCGCCAAGTGGCAATCTTGGCGACCATCTGTTTCGCTGGAGTATTAAGCTTGGCAGGTCAAAAGAAAATGGATCTCCGAATGCGATTAGCAGACGATGATGGATGTCGAGTGGAGGCTGGTCCAAAAGGGGTGGACCAAACGAACATCGAATCTCCTTTTCATTCTCCTTTTCGTGACTTGCACATGCCAAAATTATATTGATTAACTCCAGGTTCTTAACTACTCATTCACCGGTTCAAAAAGTCACTGCAGATTAAAATCTTGACATGTGATTTCAGAGCGCTCCAAACAATTTTTTTATTATTTTTATTTTTAAATAGGATGAAGCCACACAGAATCTCAAGGACGTTGATTAATTATTTGATGATTCTTATAATTATCTCCTAATTTTTATTGATTTATGTTGTTAGTAGATGCAGATGAATATTCAAGCAGTATGTTATTTGCTTTTTTTTTTTTTTTTTTTTTTTTTTTACTGAGGAACAAAAAGATTTTGAGAGATGAGCAATACAGATGTTTTCAAGGACAATAGAACAAAGAAAAAGCAAGTTATTATTAAAATTACATCATAATATTTTTTTTATTTTACAGAGCAGATTTTTTTTTTTATCTTTTAGTTTATTAATTAGTAGTGGTATTCAGAATTGTTATCGATAATATTCAATGAAATCTCTTTATATTATATTAATTAATTACCAAGCTACCTGTAAATACAAAGCAATAGCGTGGATATTTATATTTCGATTCCTATGAGTGGTTTGCATTGCAGTCACTGCTTTCAGCTCACTTCCTCGCCCAGTGGCAACGTGCACAGCTAACGTGTAGGTTTGATTTGTGTCTTTCGGCTAATTAGACCGAGAACTACAGTTTTTAATTTTTATTCCGAATCACTAACAAACATATATGTCACCGCCAGGATTCGAACCTAAAGCCTTAGATCAAAGGCTTTTGTATTTATATATGGTACCAAAGACCAGAGCACTAGTCAGTTGCCCAACAGGACGCCCAGCTAACGTGTAGCAGGGAGAGCTGAGTTTCGAATAAGCAGGTGTAATTGTTGTGGATGGAAATATTCATATAACGGAAAGGCACAATGGCGTGAAAAGCATTTCGCCTCCATAGTCAGGTAACCTGGTGGGAGTTTTCCGGGTTTTATCAAGTAAGATACGCAAATGAGAGGTAACTACCGCTAAAAGTACTCGTTGAAGGCAACTGTCCTCTCCTCAAGACCCGTCGGTGGGCTGTTCGTGGTATGCAGGAGATCCCACCGACATTTAATGTTAACCTTTCTAACTGCAAGGGACTACAGAGTCTTAGGAACGAGGTGAGGATTTGGTTTGTCACTTTAAGGGCATTTTTGCACACGAGGGCTAAAGGTTCGTGCCCACTGAGACGAGAAGATGTAAGCGAAAAATTTGACCAATCACTAGCCTCACCACGTTCGCCCGAAACCAGTTTGAAATCCGCCGCTTGGAGTTGACCAACTTTCAACTCGAAGCGAAACTTCACTGGTCGTAATGCTATTTTTGGCGTTTCGCTGTGAAGGGGTCGAAAAATTTTCTCGCTTGCCGCTTGAATCTTCACGTCTCTCGCTTCGGTGGGAAGGAGCCTTAACTAAATCGGGATCTACTGCTTAAAGTGAATTCGAACAACTGCTATCTATCTAGGGCTCTGCTAGGACTCGAACCCGAAAAATGTGGTACTGAGCACCAAAGCGATAGCTACTCAATTATGAGGACTAAAAATACAATGCTTTGAAAAATAACATAATTAATGGAGATTTAATAGAATGTCTCCTCTTAATTAAAACCTCTAACTGATTATAATTTTATTTTTAAGTTAATTTATTTTTTTCTTTTATCATGCAGTACAAGACTGAAATACTTGAATACTTCATTTATTCCTGAAAGAATTTTCAGAAGGAAATATTTTTCTTTGTAAGTAACAAACATAACAAAGTTGTGTTTCTTAGAAAATGTCATTAGCTCAAAGGCTTTTAAATGACAATTGAATAAGTATTTAAAAGTGCTACTAGTATTGAAATAAAAATCAAATAAAAATCCTGTTACAGAAATCTTTCTAAATAATAAAAGATTTTTTTCCATTGAAACATTTAAATTGAAAACAACATTTTATGTCAGCTACATTTTATAGAAAAAATTGCATAATTAATTTTTTTTTTTTTAATTGTTTGATTCTGCTGTAAAATTCGATTTTCATTACCCTTATAGAGACATTTTTTTTCTCATCTATAGCAGAAACATGTTATTATTAGAATCAAATTATTTTTTTTTTTTGTTTTATTATAATATTTATATTATATATATATATATATATATATATATATATATATATATATATATATATATATATATATATATATATCATAATAAAAAGAAACATAAAAATATTTTTTTTTTTTTGTAAATTTTAGGTATATAAAAGCTAAACTTCTGTATTTGTGAGTTACAAAATCAATACAAATTTATTTATTTTGAAAGAGAGAAAAATTAATTAAAAATGTTCAATTATATATCATAAAAAAATAATAAGTAAAAAACGCACATTTAAATAATGAATAAATTGAAGTAAAACAAATCAACCAGAAAGGTAATTAATAAGTAGTAGATATTCGATAATTTTTTATCATTGTCTCATATACCATCTAAAACATTTTTTTATAAAAACTTCAAACATATATAAAATGTATTTTTAATTTACTTATCAAGTAAGTTATGTTATAGCTTATTTAATAGGAACTGAATAATTAAAAAATATCATTATTCATCAGATAATTTTTATTGAGAAAATTATAATTTATATTTAAAATAAATTATACCAGAAATAATCATTTTTGTAATATAGGGCAAATGTATAACATTTATTATTATATTGATTATTAAATAAATGCATACAGAATAATAGATGTAAAACAATAATCAATTACATATTAGCAATAAATGTAAAACATAAATGCAATAAAAATGTAATTATGAAAAATTAATAAAAAAATCAAATTTAAATACAATTTTAATTAAATTTAAATAATATAAAAAAATATAACACGTACTATTAAACAACGTTTTAATATCATGTATTTACATTCAAAATTGATTTCTTTATAAGTGCAATAAATATTCAAGATAATATGGTAATAGCTTTTCTGTTTATGATATCATTACCATGACAACCAATTTCAAAACAGTTTCTAAGTATTTATAATATTTTTGTCCGTGTATCAGTAAATTGAATTTAAATAATGCACAAAATGTTAAAGCGTAAAATTCATTTGACGTTACTTTTGCATTATTTCAATGAATTAGAATGCATTTATAGCCAAACAAGAAGAATATTTTTCGTTTCAGAAAGTTCTGGAAAAATTTTCTGTGAAGGTATATTGCATGCTTTTAAAACTTTACTTTTAGATTCATTGGAATAATAAATTAAATATGGTTGAATAGTTCATAAATAGAGATACTTATATTTTATATCAAAAGCAATAATTTTTAAATAAAGTCTTATACATTACTAATATTTTTAATATTTGGGAAATAAAAAATAAAAAGAAACAGTCCAAAAATGTTAACAGCCCCCAATTCATGAGGCAGATGGCTCTTGAAACTATCAATCAAACACTTAAAGATGAGGTTCAAATATATACAGATGGCAGCAAGAGTGACCAAGGCTCTTCTGGTAATGGTACCTTCATTAGAAGCATGGATGGCCGAGTGACTGGCACTTGGTGCCACAGGTTTAGGGCTGAGTCCCGGAGGTGCCATGGATGTTTGTAGTAGTTCGGAATCCGTTTTAAACCGTAGGTCCCAGTCTAATATAATCGTAGAGCGTTGTCCCCCATCGTGTGTCCATTCAATTTCACCCACATCATTCCCAAACTGTATAAGGGCAACTCAGTTCTAGGTACACTGATGTGATGTGGTGGAGTAGTAGTGGTGGTATCTTCATTAGGATTACTATTGTTACATTTAGACTTAAATTCTTATTTCTGCTCTATGTTCAGATACGATCCGAATTGATAGCTATCGGGGAGCCCTGAGCTATGCTGAGAATATTGCTGACGAAAATAACGTAGAGAAGAAATGAATTCGCCAACTTCCGGGTTCTTTTAGTTGTTCACAATGTTGTCAAATTGTTGTTGATTCAAAATAAATCAGCTCTCTTTAATTCTTGACTATTTTATTACACATACTAAGAATATTAAAAACTTTGTACAATATTTACAAATTAATAGTAATGTCATATATTCTAATCTCTAATGCCATAAAACTTAATCTCTTTCAAAAAAACCTCTCACACTTCTAAGATTACCTCTCTCTCTCTCTTGCTTTCCAAGCACGCTCTCCAACTCGCACTTCTTTCGCCCAATTAACTTGGCGTCGCAGCGCCCTCTAACAGCATTCATTTAAAATTTTTCCACAATTGCTGAGCATGATTTGTGGATATATGGATACTAACTGACAGCCAGTCCTCAATTCAACATCTAAGTAACTGAACTGGCATTTTCCTCCTAAAATTGTTTTCTAGACTTTCAGTTAATTCCAAAGTACACATCCAATGGATTTCTTTACATGTAGGCCTTAGTGACAATGAGATAGCAGATTCTCTAGTATCCATATATCCACTTCTAGGTTAGCAAAGGTTGCTGATTAACTAGGTTGCTTCTTTGAAGACTTCGTAGTTCGATATGCTTAGCACTTAAAAGTGATGTGTTCTCCTTGGCACAGTCGTGTGCGTTGGACTCTAAATACTGTACACTACTTAACTGTATACTGTACTCTGGTACTATATACTAAACTGTGTGTGTCTATACTGAGCTTCATGCCTAATTTCATTAAAATCTGTACAGTTTTCTTGGAAATGATGAACTAAATTTGAAAATTCTCGTAATTTTTAAACGTCAGTATATTTTCTATTTGGAATTAAAAATGGTTAGTTATATTATATTTTATAAGAAACAAGGTTAGAAATATTTGAATTAATTATGTTTTTACTTATATTTATAAATTTTGCATTATTTGTTTTGAATATGTCTATGGTTTGTGTTGTTTATGTTGATATGTATCAATGTTTTGT
This sequence comes from Caerostris extrusa, assembly GCA_021605095.1. NCBI lineage: Eukaryota > Metazoa > Arthropoda > Arachnida > Araneae > Araneidae > Caerostris > Caerostris extrusa. The sequence goes on from BPLR01000164.1 coordinate 8,686, forward strand.
GCATGTCGCCCTATATAAATATGCTTCATATTGTTGTACTATTTACAAACAATTGTCAGTTATAATTTATCAAAACATGGTGCATTTAATTTTCACACTTTTAATAACAGAGAAAATTTATTAATTGAGTTATGAAAAATAAAAAAAAGACTAAAAAACTTCTGATAATTGTAAAATTACAAAGATAAATAAAATGCACTAAGAGACTAAATATTTACTAGATACTATACTAGTAGTATCTAGTAAATATTATGTTATAATGTTTTATAACAACAAAAGTAATAGTTTGTTTTTCATTGCTGAAGTAATTCTGAAATGTTTACAGTTCAAAATCATATGCAAAGTTATTAAAATAAAAGACATGGTTTTAGTTTAAAACAATTAAATAAAGTGCATAGCATGATATTAACATTTTATTTTCATGGAGGATAAAACGAAAATATCAATTTCTATTCATAAGTATGAAATTATGTATCAACCAACTAAAAAGCGAAAAAAAAAAAATTTGAAGCATTAATTCTCTTTTCAATTACTCATATTAACATCCTTTATTATGAAGCATCCCATCCCAAACAGCTTTTCTCAGAAAATGGAGGACATCCCACAAATCAACCAACTCTAGTCCAAGAAGAAAAAAAAATAAATAAATAAAAAGAGCACAATAAAGCGTTAATTGGAAACACGAACCCCTCAACACTCGCCCAACAAAACGTTTATTAATTCCCCCTTGGGAACAATAATTTAAAATACTTCCCGCACTACCAAATCAACCGGGACCGCACGAGGCGACATATTTATTCGCCATTTGGCGACTAATACATTATTTCTTTAATTAAATAACCGCGCCAAGGCAAGGCACATTAACGCCTCGTTACATAACTCCTTCTATACCCACCCGCACCCCCTAACCGTAACTGTTCAGCCATTTCGCCCCTTTCTTCCATAAAGCACAGTCTTCAAAGTCTTTTATTATCGCTTTCAGCGGGGGCCATGGCTCAGAATGCAGACCTAAATTAAAATATGAAGTTCATAAAGAATTCAGTTAGTATATGCAAATCGTTGCGGGACAAGTACTTTTAAATTAGCTTTTCGTAAGCGGAGAATTTATACGACTATAAAATATACTGCGAGCGATGACAGAGGAGGAGAGAAAATACAATAAAAGTAAATGAAAATGTTCTGTGTGTGTACCTAATGCATGTTTTTGTCGTTCTTTTAAGGGGGGAGGATATTTCTTTTCTGGGCGAATTGTGTTATCGAATAGTTTGAGGGTTTAATTAGAGAGTTCATTATGCAAATACGCAATGAAAAAGATGATTTTTCTTTTGAAAGAAAATTGACTGAGTCAGTCTTTGAAAGTTATGAATAAACTACTTGCTGTAATGATTTTAATTTCTTAGCAAGTAAGCTATACATGTGTGCTTAGGAATTTCTGTCCTTAATACATATACATACAATAAATATGTATTTTTTTTTAATTCTATGTATCTAGCTTTGTTTTTATAAATGGACATTATTATATTCTTTGTGCAATTTTATTTACTAATTTGTATGGTAAGAAATATTAGTATTATTTTTACAAGAACACTATAAGATATACGATAATTATTGAACTAATGTAATGAAGAAAATATTCTCTTTTCATGAATATTCCTGTTCTTACTGGATGGGCTTGATGGCCAAATGGTTAGTGCTTTGACCTTTGCAGCTTCAGGTACGAATTCTGGCTGTGGCTTGGGTGTTATATAGTGGTTCGGAATCCATATTAAACTGTAGGTCCCGATCTAATTAGCCTAAAGTATGCACAAAATGACAGTAGAGCGGCAAACCAAACCTGCTCTTACATTTAAATAAAACAAAAAATATATATAAAATAATATATATATATATATATATTACTCCTTTTTTTTTTATTAATTATATGACTTTTTATACAAACCAAAATGTGTTTCGGAATAATATGTAAATTCTTGTATAACGAATGCTATATAAACTGATTGCGTTTTTAAAAAGTTCTTCGTCCACTTTCTTACAAAAACATAAATTCTGTAGTTTTTGTCTTTCAACACAAAAATCAAAAGAAACACTCACACTAAAACATTTATAAATATATATTTCTATACTTAATATTATTCTTAACCATTTTTAGACAAATCGAATGTTTTTCTGAATAATATGTAATTTCTTGTATAACGAATGCTTTATAAACTGATTGCGTTTCAAAAAAATTCTTCTTCCACTTTCTTACAAAAACATAAATTCTGTAGTTTTTGTCTTTCAACACAAAAATCAAAAGAAACACACACACTAAAACATTTATAAATATATATTTCTATACTTAACCCTTTTGTATACAAATCGAATGTTTTTTTTTTTTTTTTTTTAATAATATGTAAGTTCTTGTATAACAAATGCTATACAAACTGATTGGATTTCTAAAACTAAAATTCTAAGTTCTTCGTGCACTTTCTTAAAAAAAAAAAAAAATTTTATGCTTAATTTTTGTGTAGTTTTTGTCTTTAAATCCAAAAATCAAAAGAAACATTCACACTAGCCCTTTTATAAATATATATTTTTATACTTAACATTATTCTTAGCCATTTTTTATATATATCGAATGTGTTTCTGAATAATATGTAACTCGTACAACTAATAACAATGACTATAACAACTTGAATAATATTATCTTGTACAACGAAGCAACGAACGTAGTACAACTAAAAACAATAAATATAAAAACGTAAATAATAATATCTTGTACAACGACGCAACGAATGTTGTACAACTAATAACATGATTATAACAACTTGAATAATAGTATCTTGTACAACGAATGCTATATAAACTGATTGTGTTTCTAAAAAGTTGCTTGCAATCATTTAAATATTTTTGTATGCTTATTTTTTTGTGTAGTTTTTGTCTTTCAACACAAAAATCAAAAGAAGCACACACTCAAAAACACACACATATATATATTTCTATACTTAACAATATTCTTAACTATTAGCTTTTATTAAAATTTCAAGTATTCATTTTAATTCCTTATAAATGACATAAATCCTTAAATTGCCATTCAAAACAAAGTTGAATTCCTTCGCTAATCAACCTGCAACCTCGAATAAATCCATCTCAAGATATCTTTCCTTCTGGAAACCATTTCAGCCAGCGAAACTGATGGAAACCTTCGACAGCACACTTTAGCCTGAAAGGTGCCCTAAGTACCCTGGATTAAAGCCGCCCGCCCATCTCAATAGGGCTCTGTGGGAAGCCACTAGCATTAATTAAATGCCTGGTAAACGCGAAACCTTTTGTCTTCGTAATCTTTCCCCCTCTTCAAGTCTGTGCGCGACCGCTTAAAACACGCTTTTAATGGCACTCAGAAGGCTGACCCTACCGCTGAAAACTAATTAAGAAAAACAAGTCATGTCGCCCAAGGTATTAATGTAAAATATTCACTTAATAGCTGCTTTCTCTGCCTGCCTTTTGTGCTCGGAGGGGAAAGTTTCATCCAGCACAATAACCATGGTGTCTAAGTGGCTGTTCTGCCATAGTTTATCGCGGTTATTTCGTACGCTGCGCTGCTCAGGCGTTGACATTATTTTCTGCAGGGAGCTCTTATTATTTTCCTCGACTTTATCGCTTTGTTTTTAGGCGTTTTGTTTGTTGTATATGTTTTAATAACTTTGCTTAGTAATTGCCGCTTTCTAACTTTGCACTTTGTGTGTTGTTTTCTTTTCGGGCATTAAGGATGGGGGTGAGATAAATTTATGAGAATGGGGTTTCGCCTTCAGGAAATGCGAGAGTGTTTAGCTGCTCGGGAAATATATGGGTTTTTGTAATGGATAAGTGTTGAATCTTTGGCTGCTTTGGGAATTAAATATTTATTTATTTTTGTGAATTTATTCGCAATATATAAAGTACCAAAGTGTTTGGATTTCTTTTTTGAGAATTAAACTGTAATTTATAGATCTTAACTGCAGTTAATTTATAGGACCTCTTGTTTATGTTTTAAGAAATATTTGTTTGTAAAATTAATAATTAGTGTTCAACATTTATTTGTCGATACATTCTAAAAAGAATATTTGTTTTTGAATGTTAAATTTGTAAAAATTTTTATTAATATCTAAAATAAATAATTCTATCGTTATATCGATAATCTAGGGAAATAAAAGTTTAAAAAGTTTTTATGTACAGTAAAAAAGTTGGTTAGTTTTATGTATTTAAGAAACATATTAAACAATGCTAAAAATGTTAAAATGCTAAAAAATATTTAAAAAAGGCTTATTTTATTATATTTAATTGTAGAATATAATAAAAGAAAGAAACAATTTTATAAAAATAAATAGATTATAATTATTATTAGATCATATTATTATTATTAATATATTATATTATTATTATTATATTATTATTATTATTATATTATTATTATAAATATATTATATTATTATTATTATATTATTATTATTATTATTATTATTATTATTATTATTATTATTATTATTATTATTATTAGATTTCTATGAGATTTATAAATTTCTTGTTTCACAATTTTTGTTTTCTACAATAAATACTAGATATTTGATTGACAGCTTTGTAAGAATATTGTTATTTTCCCAGTAAAAATTATGCAAAACCATGCAAATTTTAGAACATTTTGTTGTTAAAATTAAAATAATTTATCTCTAAATTCTTTGAGCTTTTCTGTCTACCTCTTATGCTGGCCCATAAGAACTAAATAGCTAGAATTTCTCTTAAAATCTAATTAAGACAAAGCAATATACATTTTTTATAGAGTTGATTGAGTTAGAGCTTTAAAGCTGACTAGCGTTCTGGTGCTCGGTGCCACAGGTTTCGGGTTCGAGCTCCTACGGTATCATGGAAAGTTGAAATTTCGGAATCTACTTTTAACATTAGATTCCATTCTAATGTTGCTGAAAAGATTTGAGCGTAGGGCTGACAAACCCAGCCCGTAAAAGGAAACATCTCCTGTCTCGAAATCTGATAGCAGACAAACGGCATTGGCGCATCATGAGGCTGCTGTGCTAATGAAAAAGAAGAATAAGCTTTAGTTCAGACTTTTGAAAAACGTCTGTTAGTCTAACATATTTTAAGTAAGGCATGTCAGTGTCCGATTAACAGATAGAACTTCGTTTAAGATCTTTTGAAAACGGAACGGTGTACATTTTTATAGAGCTAGTTTTTAAGTTACAGAAAATAGAACAGACGAATACACAATTTTTAGAGAAAGCTTTTGAAAAATGCAAGTTAGTTTGACATTTTAAGTAAGGCATGTCATATTATCGAGAACCGACTTCAGATGTATTTCTTTAGAAGCATCTTAAAGCATATGCTAGGGATCTAATTGCCTTGATATACATTTACATCTATTATATGGTTGTTTGTTGTTACTAATCCCTCTGATGCAGGAAAGCCTACAACAGGTCAGAAGACAACATCGCAGGCGACTGGGCCATAGCTAAAGGTAACTTCCCTGCAACTCTACTGACTAAACCTGAAGACAACGCTCTACGATCATATTAGACAGAGACCTAAAGTTTAAAGTGGTTTCCGAACCACTGCAAACATTAATGGCGCCGAGCGCCAGAAAGCTAGACACTCTGCCATTCAGGTCCAATATATGGTATACAAAGAAAATACTTCAATGAACTAAGTAAATGAATAAACTCAATACAATTTTACATCAAATTTTCCAAAACCACACTTACGATAAAGACTCACACCTTTTTCCACCTTAATTTCGCTGCCGAATCTCAACGGATAAAATATCACTTCTGTTTTCAGAGCTATAATAAGCTCTCTTCATCCAGCGTATATTTTAGCATGATAAAGCACCCAACACTCCCAAATAATGTATGGACTGTTTGTTTACTTATATATATCTATATACATTCTCTCTCCATCCGATTCAATTCTGGCGAGAAAACTAAATTGTTTCGGGAACATTGTTTCTCCTGCCCATCCAATACTTCTCTGCGAAACTGTCTAAAACGGATGATCTGGCATAAAACGAATTGCCGCCAAAAAAAAAAAAAAAAAAAAAAAAAAAAAAGAAAAAAAAAAAAATGAATAGGCTCCTAGACGAATGGGTTTGATACGTACGTAAGCGGAAGTCAAGTTGAATTCGATTCTTCACTATATTACGTATTCCAACATAAATCACGGTTCTTTGGGAAGCTGGTGATATATTCTTTCTGCGTGTGCGAGTTTTTATGCATGGTATTTGTAACCAATTTCGAGAATGGGCTTATTCTTATCAGGGAAAAACCAGATTTCACTAAAAGTGTTCAATTTTCTTTTCTTTCTCGCCTTTTTTTTTTTTTTTTTGCGTTTGCCCCTTCGGTTGTTCGTGTTTTGAATTTTAAGTTCAGAGCTGTTAGTTGATTTTGAAGTATTTCGTTGGAAGATTATTTATACATATAAAAAAAAGATATTAGATTGATTTCGAGATGTTATTTTTTTCTATTAACGATATCAAATTCCACGCTACCATGTAAATTTTCTTGATGGTTACAGAAGAATATGGTGTTTAGTTGACTTTTAGGTTTGGTTTATCGCTCTACGATCGATCACTTTTTTTACAGTTTAAGCGTGGATTCCGACCCACTTCTACTACTTCTGCTACACCACACAACATCACTATGCCTACAGCTGAATTGCCCCTTTACAATTTGGGAATGATGTGGGTGAGAAGTATGATTGGGCTCTGTAAAGCTCTATGGTAATATGATGGCTTAAAATGGATTCTGAACCACTAACAAACATCCATGCCATCTTCAGGATTTAAACCTGAAACCTGTAGTACAAAATGCCAGAGCGCTAGCCAATTGGCCATCAGGCCGCGTTGTCTTTTAGGAGCAAATACTCAGTAAATGAATATCGTATCGAAGAAAAACTTGTACCAGCCAATCCAAATAGTTCAGAGATGCATTCTGTTTTTAACGATGAGTCTAATTTTTATCTGTCCCTTTGCTACATTGCCATAGGTCAAAAATTGGATATTGTAGCATTTTCCCACGAGAAGAGTTGTAGCATTTCGTTCCCAGGAGAGAGGAATGTATATTCTTTAACAAGTACATAATAACAACCAATTTGTCAATAAGCAGTGGTGCGGATATTTATATCACATGCAATTAGTGTTTTATACTAATGGGAATAACTCACTCAAATATGATAGCAGATAATCAGTGTCATGGATAATGAGACCTCATGAAATTATGGTCTGTACGGACTTCACAGGTCGAAACAATTACTGATGGGATATGGAGAACACCACCATGAGTTGTTGCATCGTGATTGGCGATAGACCATGGGCTGAGAAAGTGTCTACTCCAAAGAGAAGACACGAGGAAGCTGATCCCCTCCCCCTTGGCAGATTTTCTTATAGAGAGAGGTTTTGAGAAGAAGAAAGACTGTTCTTGGACCAAGTAGATAAGAAGTGTCTTTTTCTCTGAAGAGCTCTTTTTCGGAGCTTCCGCCTGTTTTCAAAAGTACGCCCCTATGTACGAACTTTTTATGCTCATCTATAACATAGAGACGGAAGTTTACGATAGATGTGTAACAAATTCAACGTTACCCATACTGCACCGTGGGGTGTCTTCTACATTACACTTCTATTTAGCCATCATAATTTTTAAGGAACAGCCTTAAGAGCAGATATGGAGGTTTTCTTCTACCTCTCTCCTGTTCCTCCTCGAGCTCATTGGGGAAGATTTTCCAATCTACGAAATTATCATGTTCCTCCATGACATAGCGGCCTGATAGCCAATTGGCTAGCGCTCTGACCTTTAGTACCACAGGCTTCAGATTCGAATACTGGCTGTGACATTGATGTTTGTTAGTGGTTCGGAATCCACGTTAAACTGTAAGTCCCGGTCTAATTAGCCTAAAATGTGCTCAAAATGACCGTAGAGCGATAAATAAAATCAAACCTCCATGACATAGACGTGAATTTTTTCGATTTGTTTTTTGCTTATTGAATTTCAAATACAGATCGCTATGTACCAGAATGCTCCAAATCTCTCCCTAAAAAGATTAAATTTTGAATATCAAAGTTCATCACTTATAAGAAAAAGTGACTTTTCATTTGTTCACAAAGAAATTTACGAAATTTTTGTATTACTTCTTTGAAATTTAAATAAAATAGTTTGTAAATATTGTCTGGAGGAAGAATTTTTGTATTTTTTTTTTTTAAACATTTCCAACAAAAATGAATCAAAACTTGGATAGCAAATCTTAATTAAGTGTGAATGTCTTCATGAAAAAAAAAAAAAAGAATTAATCAGAAGGTAACACCTAATTGCGAGTTTGTAATTAGCTCATCTGCTTCAATTGAAATATCAGCAACACGGATAGTTTTTTTTTTTTAGTAATCTTATGAAGATAATTTATTTCGATACAATTAAATTATCGCTTGAGGGTCATGACTTCTTATTATAAGTAATTAGTAATATGATAAGTTACTTTTTTTCTTACAAAAAGTGGCAGTATTATAATACAAGCTGTAATTAGCACATTGTTCATTGTTCAATAATGTTCAGTCACTTATTAAGCGAAGAAAAAATTACACAATTTATTTTCAGTCTGATTCAAAAGTACGTGCGAGTAGAGCGAAAATGAAGCTTAATTTGTCTAATTCCAAACAACCTCAAAAGTGTGAAGGAGTTAATTAAGCAGTTAACTTCTCAGCACTAAATTAACTCGATAACAAAGTTAAAAAAAAAAGTCAAAAAACTTTTGCCACCAGCGTAAAACTAAAGCAAGGGTGAAGTTTTTTTTTTCAGCATTAGATTTTTTTTTATTCCTTTTTAAGGGGGAAAATCCCATAACTTACATATATGATTCAACTATATTGCTTCAAATGTTTTGAGAATATTATTCAGTTTAATTTATTATTTATATTAAAATTATTAATTTATCAATTACAAAAAGGAAAAAAAATTTTTTTTTGGCAGATTTGTTCTGAACTAAAGTAAGATTAAATTTTTTAAGAATTGGATTTTTTTTTTACTGCATTTCTTAAGGGGAAAATCCCACAAACTTTCAACTATAATTGTCGACTGTGATTCAACTATATTACTTCAAAGTTTTGAGAATACTATTAATTTTAATTTATCAATTATAATAAATTAATTATATTAAAGTTATTAATTTGTCAATTAAAAAAAAAGATGTAAAAATCTTTGGTAGTTGTTTTAAACTAAAGCAAGGTTGAAATTTTTTCTGCGATGGATTTTTTTACTGCATTTTTTAAGGGGAAAATCCCACAAACTTTCAACTATAATTGTCGACTATGATTCAACTATATTACTTCAAAGTTTTGAGAATACTATTAATTTTAATCTATCAATTATAATAAATTAATTTATTTATCAAATAGTAAATTAATTAATTTATCAATTAAAAAAACAATGAAAAAGCGGTAGAGAAGCATGTTGACAGAATGAAAGTCCATCAAATATCCTATATGACCCAAGTTAAACTGATGAGAATCGAACCTATAATTTCTTTTTTTCAAAATCAAACAATTCCAACGCTATGAAAATACATGTGACAGAGTGATTTTTCTTGATGACGATTAGTATAGCCAGGGGCCGGATTTTCGCATAGGCTTTTCAGCCTAGGGCCTCAAGCTCAAGAGGGGCCTACATTTAAATTGTTTTATGCTAAAAAAAGTACACACTAAAGACCTGAATCAAAAATAAGGAGAAATTCTATACATATGAATAATAAACAAACATAATAAGTAATTTACAAACTTAAAAATGGGAGGCAAGAAAGGGCCTCATGAGTGGAATAGTCTAGGGCCTCTTTTAATCTAAATGGCCCTGAGTATAGCAACTTCTTTTAAATACCAGTTAGGTCGGAGATAGATTATGATTGATAGGATTACGATTAAAACTATAGATAAATAAGATGATTAAATAGAATAGGATTATGATTGATAGTTTGACGTGCTATATTCATTTTTTTCCATACTGCACACAAAATGGAGACATTTAATGAAATACTATGAATAGTAGTTAAAGGAATAGAATCTATAATTTGTTTCGGGAAAATGTAACAATCGAGTCTCCAATAGCTGCAAAGTACTAGATTCTCAGATTATAGCAATTCAGATATATAATTGAATAAATGGTATGCAGTATTTCAATAGTTTAACTTTTGGCACTAGCATAAACTAAGACAAGGTGAAGGTTTTGCAGCATTATTATTTTTTTTTACTGCTTTTTTTTTAAGGGCGATCCCATAAATTTTCAACTATGATTTTATATATTGGTTTAAAGCCTTGAGAATATTATTTATTTTAATTCATCAATAATGGTGTAATCAGAAAGTACTCAACTAATTATAAAACTTATTTCTCATGTAATTACAAGACTAGTTTTGAAATCGTGCTTCCTCCTACGTAACTGGCAAGAGCGCCCGCTTTGACGGAGATAGGAGAAATTGTCAATAGATCTTGAGACCACCCGAGAGGAAGTACAGCGCTACCACTCTTTCTGTTGAGAGACGTTTAGTTTGTAGTTTCTCGCGCCGAGAGGAAATATATTCAGCGCACCCCGATGCATTAGTTGCCCTACAGACTTTCACCCGGAGAGGAAGTATATTTCGCCTACCTGAGGCTTAGAAATGGAATCCATCTACGAATCTATAATTTATATACTATAATATATATATAATATATGTTTTAATGTGCTAAGTATTGTATGTCTCTAATTAGATATGTGTCGTGTTTGTGCGTGTGTAAATAAAGCTGTGAGTTCTCCACCCTGTGGCTTAAATATTTCAACTCAACCACACCCAGTTACTATTTGGTTGGCCGTACACACATCCGCTATAGTTTAAAAATCAATTCCAAAATATTAAGCAAAATTTGCACAGCTAAAACAGTGCATAAATATACAATTGAATTTTAATTAGTATTGGAAAAGGAGCTTGCAAATCCTTTCATGAAGTTTTCAAATCAATCTAATTTTCAATTAGATGACAAAGTGATTAAAATGTGTACTTTTATTATAACGATATTAGTTTAGAAACAAAATGAGACGAAAACTAAATAGTTATTGAAACATTTAAAATCTAATCCAGTTGAAAGTTATCATTTAAATGTTAAATATATATAATCTTCACGATAAGTATAATATTAAAATTCATATATTTAATACATAAAAACTAACTCCTTGGTAATGCAGCTCATGGTGGACCAAGGCTGTCTGCCTACTGGCAGTTTTCGAGATAGGAGATGGTTTGTTTTACAGGGTAATATGACATCTCTACGCCCAATCTCTACAGTCATATTAGACTAGGATCTACTGTTTAAAGGGGTTTCCGAATCATTACAAACATCCATTGTACCGCAGGGACTCGAACAGGAAACCTGAGGCACCGAGCTCTAGTCACACTGTCGTCAGCCGTGTCGTATTTAATGAATACTTAAATATATTTAAACACAAGTTTTTTTGCTGATTTTAGATCTAAAAGTATCTAGCAATAATCATGTAATGAATATGAGAATTATTAATTTAGGTGAATCTGCATATTTTTTTGACTTATCTTCTTGAAAGGATCCTTTTTTATGATCGGTGACATTCTGTCTCTTTCTCAACGCTTATCTGGAGTTCGCATAAAGGAATCATCTGAAGTATCCTTCTCAAGATATTCAGATGATTCCTAGATACATAGTGCTTAATGCTAAGAGAAGATTTGACACTATCTCTTTCTTATCTCTTTCAATTAACAAAGTTCACTCAAGATTCCCTAAGTGCGGAAGTACTTAATGGGTGATAATATTGTGTATACATACTCATGAAAAGATGGAACTAACGTAATGGGACAGGGTGAATGCTATTTTGTTATGGCGGCCACTTAACTGGAAGTCATTCACCATTGTGGTGGCAAATTTGAAGCAGATTTAGACGTATATAGGGAGTGATATGCAATAAGAAAAGCAGCGTTACTCCTATAAGAAGATAAAGATATATTGTAGCCGTGTTTCCTCCTAAACACTGGAAAGAGCCTCCCCTGTGACGTTTAGATGAAATAGTCAGTAGGACGCAAGACTCTCACCCAAGAAGTACAGCGCAATCAAGCGCTTCTGTTGAGAAACGGCTAGTATTTAATTCAACCAAGCGTATTAGTTGACCTACAAATTCTCAGTTGGAGAGGAAATATGTTTCGCGCAACCTGTGCATAGCTCAGGATCGGGTTTTCGGCTTAGAAGTTAAATCCTTTCATGAATAGAAATTCGGTTAGTTTTGGAATTAGTTGAATCCTTTCACGAATTCGGCTTAGAAGTTGAATCCTTTCACTAATCTATGACTATATGCATTTGAATGAGTTAGATATTGTGTGTCTCTATTTGTATGTGTGTGGTGTTTGTGAGTGTGTAAATAACCAACCTGTGCCTTAAGTATTTCAATATAACCACACCCAGTGACAATCGGGTTGACCAACCTGTACACTATAATATGAAATTTGAAAGATAATTGGAGAACATGGCAAATTTTTTCCTGAAAATTTATTTAATAGTAACTGTCTCGTATTTAAATGGGAGGAAAATAAGGTAAACATCCTAATCCTAGCGGTAGAGAAGCATGTTGACAGAATGAAAGTCCATCAAATATCCTATATGACCCAAGTTAAACTGATGAGAATCGAACCTATAATTTCTCTTTTCAAAATCAAACAATTCCAACGCTATGAAAATACATGTGACAGAGTGATAATGAAATAGTTCATTTGATGACGGCTTGTAGTATAGCCAGGGCCGGATTTTCGCATAGGCTAACTAGGCGTCAGCCTAGGGCCTCAAGCTCAAGAGGGGCCTACATTTAAATTGTTAGCAAAATTAGAATTACACTATGCTAAAAAAAGTACACACTAAAGACCTGAATCAAAAATAAGGAGAAATTCTATACATATGAATAATAAACAAACATAATAAGTAATTTACAAACTTAAAAATGGGAGGTGAAAGGGCCTCATAAGTGGAATAGTCTAGGGCCTCTTTTAATCTAATCCGGCCCTGAGTATAGCAAATTCTTTTAAAACCATTAGGTCGGAGATAGAAAACGATTGAAATTACGATTAAAACTATAGATAAATAAGATGATTTAGAATTTATGATTGATAGTTTGACGTGCTATATTCATTTTTCCATACTGATCAAAATGGAGAATTTACCTATGAAATATTATGAATATGCAGTTAAAGGAATAGAATCTATAATTTAATTTCGGGAATTTATAACCATCGAGTCTCCATTTATTTATTCAGATTATAGCATTTTAAATATATAATTGAATAAATGGTATCATATTTCAATAACGAGAAGAGTCTGTTTAGGAGATTACGAATATGCAAAACATTGATAACTTTTTTGCTTTGTAGAATTTTCAGGATTTTTTTCCATACAGCACACAAATGGAGATATATACCCTGGGACAATTAAATGTTAAAGGAATAGAACCAATAATTTGTTCTGGGGAAAATGCATTATCTAACTGTTTTCAGTCTTCAATAGCTGCAAAGTAATAGATTTATTCAATTTAATTTAATTTATAAATTGTAATTAAGTTTTTCAATAATGAATTCCAGTTTTATTTGATTAGTAGAAAAACATCAAATTTTGGTCTATTTTTTAGAATTTTCTGAATTTCTATGGCTGAAGTTCAGAATTTGGTGACCAGTAACGTTAAAGTCCAAATATTTTTGATAGTAGAACTCAAAATTAGTACTAATGTTTAACCAACTCTAACTATATTTAGATTTATTCAGTAATTTACATTTATTCAAGTTAATTTTTAACACTTTTCATTTATTTATTTGAGTTTATTTTTGAAATTGTAAATTCAAATCAATTTTTAAATTTTCTAAAAATTTCTATTTATTAAATGCAAAGAAAATTACTGGCTAAACGATATTCATTACTGTTCATGAATATTCATTTTCAATTTCTATGTAGCATTTTTTTTTTTTTTCATAGTCTTTTTAGTCAAACAGGTAAAATAAATGGTATTTATTTTTCTGTATGAGCAGGGAAAAATTCTTTAAACAGTTTCAATTAAGTGCCTAACAACTGAAAAATTTATTAATATAACTCATTAGTAACTCACTAACATTTAAACATCTGATTTATGAATCGTATTTATTGAAATTAATGGGATAGATATCACTTTCTATATTTAATCCAACAAATATTAATCACATTCTATGATTTTTTATTTACCACTTTCTATATTTCGTCCATCATACAATATTTTATTTTTTTATTTGTCCGTCATTCATTAATTTCTATATTTTGCATCATAATATATACATGCATTTAATTATCGTTTATGATGAAGGAATATCCACAAAATTAGATAAAATAAATATTTACTTTATGTAACTATACTATAAATTTACGGTAGAACAGTGTTTTTTAATGATTTTATATGTTTCCATCATTCTATTATACAAATAATTTTATCAGTAAATATATTATTTATTTAATTTTTTTACAGTATTTAAAAAGTTTTAATTAAATTAATTAATTAAGATAAATTGACAACATAAGGATAAGATAAAAGATAAATTTTTAGAATTTTTCTTGATCCTCAAGTCAGATTTCGTGATTAGTGAATTTTATTTAATTTATAAAATTTTTAAAATCAACAAAAATTTTTAATATTTAATATTAGATTTTTAAGACAATTCATTTACATTTATTTATTAATTTATATTTTAAATATTAATTATTTAATTTTTTTCAATCATTTTTAATTTCCAATTTTCTATTTATTAGCAGATAAAAACATCAAAATTTTAGTCTATTTATTAGATTTTCAATTTCTATAACATTAATTCAGTATTTGGTGATCAAAATGCTAAAGCAACAAACATTTTGATATGCATTATTAATGTTTTTTTCCATAATTTAATTTATTCAATTAGTTTACATTTATTTATTAATTTTTACATTTTAAATATTAATTAATTAATTTTGTTATCATTTTTAATTTCCAGTTTCTGTTTGTTACTAAATAAAAATAAATTTTTGTCTAATTATTAGATTTTTCAAGTACTGTGCCATTAACACAGTACGTGGTGACCAAAATGTTAAAGCAACAATCATTTTGATAAGCATTGTTAATGTTTTCAGCACTCTAATTAATTTCATTTATTCAACGGTTTACATTTCAAATATTAATTAATTATTTTTTCATAATTATTAAATTCAGTTTCTTTTTATTAGTAGCAAAAAAACATCCAAATTTTGGTCTATTTTTTTAAGTTTTCAATTTCTATAGCATTAGTTCAGTATTTGGTGACCAGTAACGTTAAAAGACAAATATTTTGATGTGCATTATTAATGTTTCCAGAACTCTAACTAATTTAATTTATTCAATTAATTTACATTAATTCAGTTAATTTACATTTATTTATTAATTTACATTTTATATTAATTAATTCATTTTTTATCAATTTTTAAATACTAGTTTCTATTTATTAGCAGATGAAAACAACAAAATGTTGGTCAGTTTATTAGATTTTCAATTTCTATGGCATTAATTCAGTATTTAGTGACCAAAATGTTGTAACTAATAATGTTAAATAATGATTATTTTTAAAATGTTAAAACATTTTTCCAGCATTCTAATTAATTAAATTTCAATTAATTTACATATATTTATTAATTTACATTCCAAATATTAATTAATTCATTTTTTCATCAAATAAAATTCCAGTTTCTACTTATCAAGTAGATAAAAATATAAAAATTTTGATTTTTATTTCTTAAATTTTTAATTTAAATTTTTTTTTTTTATTATTTTTAATTTCTCTAGCATTAATTCAGTATTTGGTGACCAAAATGAAATATTGATAATGTTAAATATTGTGTGTTAAATATTAATTTTAAAATGTTAAAACATTTTGATATTCATTATTAATCTTTCCATCATTTTCTAATTAGTTTAATTTGCATTTTAAATATTAATTATTTGATTTTTCATCATTTTAAAAAATACAATTTCTATTTATTAGCAGATAAAAACAATGTTTTGGTCTATTTACTAAATTTTTAAATTTTATGCCTAAATTCATCATTTGATGAACCAAAATGTTAAAGCAACAAACATTTTGATATGCATTATTAATGTTTTTAAAACATTCTTTCGACGGTTTACAAGAAGAAAATAAATTGCAGAAATGTTTGGAAAACAATCGTGACTAATCTCGTTTTTAAAGGATAGTCATAACTTTTGAAGTGTCACAACCTTTGCGAGATATGTGAGGAAATATGGGTGGGTGATGCAGAGAAAAGAAAAAATAAAAAAAATTGGCGATGATGAATGATCGCCAAATGAAGAAGAAAATAACGTCGCCAAGCAGCGGCCTTTTATTTTGACGGCCGCGGCCTCATCTATCACGAAAGCTGAGCTCCCGAAGACAAGCAGCCTCCGTAAAAAGAAAAATTTAGAAAACATTGGCGCGATAAGTGCCTTTCAATGAGATATGAAATTTTAAATTGTGTCAAGCTTAAATCAATACGATAATTAAAAAAAATTAATATGGTTCTCATTAGCCAATTTTATTTAAGAAATAAATGATAATAATATGCTAGTAATGCTTAAAACATTTTTAGAAGTCAAATAAAATAAAACGAATTTTATCAAGGAGACTCATGTTTTAATCCATGTCATCAGATTCATGTCGTAATCCATGCTATCAGATTCATGTTGTAAACTCTTGTGAAATATTGACTGATATTGTATGTTGGAAATGTAACTTGAAGAATAAGGTCATCTGCTATTATTTTATCTGTCCACATTTTTAAGCAGATTTCATTGAAACTAAATTAAATTATTCATAAAAAAAAAAAAAAATTTTTTTTTCAAAATTACATGTTTGGCAACTATTATGAAATATGTATAAATGTGTTAGTGCAAATAACCGGACAAGAAAATTAGGTGGTAATTAAACATGACATATTTAAATTTCCTAGTAAACTTACTTTTATAGATACAAAGATTAAGAGAAACAAACAAATAATTAACCAATAAATCGTTTTTAAAACATTTGTAAGCTTTGAACAAATTTAACTATAAAGTATTTACCAATATTAGGAAAAAAATAAACTATGATATAAGAAATAAGAAGAAAAAAAAAGGAAATGTTATTATTATTAAGGAAAATAATTGATAATAGGAAAGATTATTAAGGAAATTAGGGAAAATTTTGGAAAATTAGCTTGTCCCAGGAAAATAAAATTGTTCTTCAGGGAAAATTTGGCGGGGAAAAGAATGGGATTATTATTCAGCATCATGAAAATGGAAGTTAACATATTATCATTAACAAAAAAATTTATTAACATTAGTAAAAAATAATGATAAAAATGAGTAGAATTGGTTGTGGGAATAAGGACCTCGTCGGCACCTATTTGCCTGGTGGAAGTCTTCGGGTCTATCTGTAATTTGACATTCAAATGTGTTGTAACTATTCATGAAAGTCTTATCATTAGAAATCTTTTACACTTTCTTATTTTAGATGCTGCATAGCAGAACTTATAATGCAACCCTGATAAAGTGAAGTTTACTGAGATGACGGATAGCAAAAGTAAAAAAAAAATCAGGTGCAAAGGTGAAATATATATATATAGTGAGAACTGTTTAGCACAATATAGCTGTCAAAAGTAAAATATTTTAACAATTATCAATTTCATCTGTCCCTTTTAAGATTTATTTTAACCCAAAAATCAAATGTTTTTTGGCAAGTTAATGAAGAAGTTTATAAACATTGAAATATTTATAAAAATAAAAGTGTTTGTGGTTACTTCACACAAAGAGGGTTCGGATATTTTTTTTATCGTCTTTACTTTTTATCATTTAAAATAGTTTAAAAAATTTTGGAAATGATCAACGTGCTCAACTTTTATCTTGTTCACCTTGCTTTTCAAATGTTTTTTTTTTTTTTTTTTTTTTTCACCACAAATGAAAGTCGATTCCCTTTAAAAAGTTCGCAAAAAGATTTCCATAGAAGCGATTCTTTTCCTGTCAATTTTAGAATAGCTACTTCTCTTAATTAGTTAGATGTCTGATGGACAATTGGCTAGGGCTCTGTTCAAAGGCCTCAGGTTCGAATTTCAGGATCGAACTTTTACCACAGGCCGCAGTTTTGAATCTTGGCGGTTGCATGGATGTTTGTTGGTGGTTCGGAATCCACGTTAAACTGTATGTCCCTGTATAATTAGTCTAAAGTATGCACAAACTGACAGTTGAGCGACAAACCAAACCTAATTAGTTAAGCGATTCATGACCTAAGCGATATATGGCATCAAGTGAAAAAAAAAAAAAAATCATTTTATTGTTATATTTTTAACTAACTATACCGACTTTTGTATTTTGAAATAAAAGATAATGATGGATTTATTTAAAGGATTTTGCATAATTATTATAATTAATTTAACATGGAAGAAAACCTGGTAAACTTTTACAAGGGTAAGAATCTACAAATAAGAACAAAACGAAATGTCAATATGAACAGCTTACGCATACTGCCAACACGGCCATTGAATCTTCACATTTCTGAAAACAATTGTTATAACGTATGCTACTAATTTAGTAGCATGCGTTATAACCAAAACTGTTACCTGAAATAACATTTTTAACAAAAACGTTACCCGAAATTTATCTAAATTTCGTTATAAGAATGTCTGATTTTTGTGCAAATTCCAAAATTTGTAAATGGCTGTTAATTCCGTCGCTGGCGACAAGTTTGGCGTCGCGCGGGAATGATTGGCAGTTGAGGAGCGGCAACCCCCTCGAAAAAGACAGGCGCTCTTTTCGTTGGGAAAGTATGATGAATGGCCAGCCGACGCAAGGTTAGGGCTTCGAGCCTCTACAACATAATCCTCGCCAATGAATGGCAGCTTAGGCTGCACGCCATTTTTATGGGTCCCGGGGAAAGCACGTCAAAATTGATCGCCAGATCAGGTTCTTCGTGGAAAAGTTCTTTTCAAATTCTCTAACTAGGAGGAATTAAAGTAATACATTTAAAAAAACGAAGCTAAATTTAAAATTAAATCTAAAAATATCTGCTATTTTATTTGGTGACATATTCAAATATACTAAATAACAAATTGATAATGATAATTATTTTTGTTGTTTTGAGAAACGGAAAAGAACAACAAGTTTAAAAAAAAAAATCCATCCAAATTGTTGACCAATTCGTCGTACAGTAGTAGCGCAGATTGTTGGAGGATTCAGGATCAAATCTTGTAGTGTGCGCTACAACCATTGTTTACAGAAATGTGAAGATTCAATGGTAACGTTGACAGTATGCTTAAGCTGTTTATAGACATTTTGTTCTATCCCTGTAGGAGTTTTCGAGATTTTCGTCCATAGCAAATTCTGACCTGAAAATCTTCCAATCATCATTGTTTTTAAGTAGTTTCGTCATGGGCTGTAAAAAAAAAAAAAAAAAAAAAAAAAAAACAAAACAAAAATGTTTTTTAAACTAGTCTATTCTTGTATTAGTTTTCTAGACTTCCTTCCATTGCAAATTCCATATTGAATATCTTCCCAGTAGACAATACTCTCCAATCGACATTGCTTCTCTGTAGATATAAAAGATATAACACATACACATGCATAATATAAGTTGCCATCTATTTAAAAAAAAGGGGGGGATTTTTAAAATGTATTTCAAATACACATAATACAGAGACACACACATGCTTGAATTAGAATATCAAAGAAAGCAGCTTGTGATAGTGCATAAAAACGTCATGTCTCAAAAAATATACGTTATACGATGCACGTTCAATTCAAATTTTATGTTTGTTTAAAACTATTATTTAACAAACTTAATAATAATTGTTTATTTCAGAAAGCTGGAATGGGATATAAGAGAGAGAAAAGTTTTTTAAGAAAGAAGATTAAAGTACAGTTGATTGTTTACCTGTGTTTAAAAGAATATTTTAACACAAAAAATTTTTTTGAATATATTTTTATTACAATTTTTTAATATAATTATATAAATTTACATAAGTTTATAAAGTGTACATCAACATGATAGAGAATCAGTTTGAAAATTATTTTTACCCAATATATGAACAAAATGGATGATATTTTAAAAAAAAAATTATTACATTTTATATTATTATTTAAAAAATTATTATATTTTCATTAATTTTATTACAATATTACTAAATATTAATATATATATATATATATATATATATATATATATATATATATTACAATATTATCAAGTTCTTATTCAATAAACTAATTTGTGTTGTTTTATTAAGAAAAATAAATGAGTTATATTATTATATTACAAAATAAAATAAACTACTAGATAATCCATCACAAGAGAAGCTGCCCCTTTCCCTCCACCCATGAGTAGATAACTCACGGGATGTCTGTTCCACACTGCAGGACACTGAGGATTAGTCACATATGCATATAGTGAGTGGCTATAGTCCGCTTCTATCGGACTGTCTTTTCTGCATATATATTTTTTGATTTTCATCATAACATAAATGATAATAGTAAGCATTAATTTCAAGCATACACTGAACATCTAAAGTTCCGAAGAGGATTTTAAACGGTTAGTTACTACCAAAAAAAAGTTCGACGAAACTGAACTTTCCGCATTGATTGATACTGGAAGTACTGTAAATTTGATTCAGGACTTGGATAGAAATGTGAAAATTTGGGGAAGGACTTGGAAAACTTTGGACTTGGGAAAAACAAAAATTGCAAATTGCTTTGATAAAGCGATCACTATTAATGAAGACACTTTTATTGCAGTCATACTTTACCTACTCATATAATAAATTTGAATTTATTATCAGTATTGAAATTTTGAAGCATTCTAAAATATCTTTTTCTATTGGCCATATTGTAATAATAAAAAAGATTTAAGTAAACGAGATGAGTGATGGTACGAAAACTGTTACTCTTCACGATACAATTTTTCTCCCATTTCAAATCGGCGAAAATGTATTGAAAATAGGAGTAATCCAGAATCCAATAGATGCTTGGGTGTATTTAGCCTAAATTTATCTACTCAGAGAGTGTTGAGAGAAGCTGTAGGGAAGATATGGCTTTATTGAAGATGATCAGAATGGAATATCAAATGGATTCACATTTGTATATTTTGAAGACACAGACGATACTGAAATGGAAAGGAGAGGTGCAATGGTCAAAAAATAGATGGACGAATGATTCGTGCTGATTTCTCCATTACTAAAAGTACACTCACTCCTATTCTTGGAATTGACATGCTTAAACCAACATATTCAAAATTTGGTGAACATGGAAAAAGAAGCTAAAACAAATATTAAAAGGATTCAGATAAAAAATAAGAAGATTTAAGAAGAAGAAAATACAGAAAAGATAAGAAAGTACATAAATGTTATCTCGTCCATAAAAGAACATAATTTGGAACTGGTTTGAAGCTGCGTCTAAAATATCAAGGACCATATTAAGTTGTTAAACTGCATGCATCATGACCACTACGATGTAAGGAAAGTCGTGGTAAAATATTACATATCAAATATCACAAATATATCAGCTGATTTAATGAAATCTCGGTCGCTTCCGAAAATGTAGGAAGTCCGGTTTACATATTAATTTCTTGGATTATACCTATATAGCATGACTACTCTGTATATTTTACGTTACATGCTGGCATAGTGTATGACAGTTCTAATAATTACTGTAGTCGTTGATAATGACTTTTTTTGCGGAAAACTGTTTTGTATTTAAATATTAATCAATTTACCTTAATTTATTTTAGTCAATGGCAACTAATCTATCTATCTATCTAAATATACATACATAAGAACCAGTAGTAAGAAATGTTATGGTTTATGATAAAAAAAAATCATATTATGATAGAAATCTAATATCCATATTTGTTCCGTACAAGAGGAAATACAAGAAAACACCTATGTAATTAGTTTACCAACATAAAATATACTGCTTAAGGAACGAGTACTTCAATCTATTAACGAAAGATAGAATTGAAGTTATTACCTATTTCATCGAAGTATATGAATGAGAGAAGACATTGCCTTACAGTGTAGTTTTAGAAGTAATTGCCTCTCATTAAGGTGTGGTATGGGAGAACACCCGGAAAATTATCTTCAAGTAGTCTTTTGATGTGAGGTGTTTAAAAATGTGTTTGTTAATATCTCAATATATATATATGTAGGATTTGTTTGCCCGATAAGCACCAGATGGAAACACATCACGGACTATGTGTCTTTCACACCAACCTTTTGCCATGTAGTGGCAGTATTGGACTTTGAATTCTGGCCCTGGAAGAAGGGAAGAAACCAGCTGGATAGAAAAGGCGAACGCTGCCTGACACGAAAGAGGAGGCGAGACTGAAAAAAGGCTGCGTCAAGCAGCGATAGCAAATGATTGTGAATGTTTAACAATTAATGTAAATATCGCTGTAAATATAATATCTTTTCATTAAATGTATATTGTTGAGAGAAAAACAACGCTTCTTTATTTCGCTTTGAAATACACCCCTAGATTGCCTCCCACTGTCGTTAAACATTTGCTAGACTGGTAGAGAAGTCTACATATATTTATTGGAACATGAACTAAAATGTTTTCAAATAATCATGACTGAACTACTGTAGCCAAGATACGACTATTGACTAACTATTGCAGCCATAAAATCTGGTAAAACTTCTCAATAAGTGTTTTTCTCCTCGAACGGAAGACAGAAAAAAATATTCGTGATCAAAAAAAAAGATCCATATATATATATAGAAAAAAGAGCCGTGTATTAGCAGTGGGCGCATGATTTGTGAGACACAGTCTTATCAAGTTTTCCGCGGCGTGTGCAGCGTGTCGGGGATCATGTGGGGGTCATCTTCCTTCTCCACTTTTATCAGTTTGTTACATCCTCGGCCCCCAGGGGTGCTCTACGGGAGAGTTAGTCAGCAAAGAGCGATCTGCAAGGGTTGCCGTCCACACAGCTTTCGTCGCCAAAGAAGAAAAAGGGCCTCGCAACTCGGAAATATTTTGAGATGGCGTATTAGTGAAGTATTAGTACGATACAGTGTTTCAGTCCTTCTGATTTGTTAAATAAATGGGGTTTTTTTTCCATTAACAGTAATAGAATAGGAAAATATATAAGCATGTTATTGGCTGAGCTTTCGGAGACCTAAACAAATAATGCCAAATCGAAATACTTGATTATTACTAGATTGTTTTACTTGATTATTACTTTACTTGAAATTTACTTGATTGATTGTGCCTATTAAACTCGTAGGTCAGTTAATTCTTTTGAAGAGGAGAGTTTCTAGTGAAAGTCTCTGAGAAGGAGAGTCTTTAGTAAAAGTCTCTGAAGAGGAGAGTCTATTCTTCTGAAAGTTCTTCAACTTACAAATATTTTGAGATACTGTATTAGTGAATATAGTGTTTCAAACACTCTGATTGGTTAAATGAATATATATATATATATATATTTTATTTACGATAAAATTAATGGATTTCTTTTCCTTAACAGTAATTGAAGATAGAAAATATAATTTGGCATGTTATTTTCGAACAAAAGCGGTTTGTTTGGCAGTGGGCTGAGCATTCGGAGGTTCGACAAGTAATGCCAAACCGTAATCTAGTGGTTTATGACAGAAATAAGCCTATTAAATTCGTATGCCAGATAGTTCTTCTGAGGAGGAGAGTCCATTCTTCTGAGAGTTCTTCAACTTACAAGTATTTTGAGATAGGGTGTTAGTGAATACAGTATTTCAGACACTCTGACTGATTAAATAAAATGTTTTATCTTTTAAACTAAGATAAAATATATGGGGGGGTTCCATTAACAGTAACTGAAGATAGAAAAATTTATTTTAGCATGTTGTTTTCAAGCATAAGCGGCTTGTTTGACAGCTAATTGAGCATTCAGAGATTGTTTCACACATCATAAGTAATGCCAAATCGAAATCTACTTATTTACGCCAGAAATGCACCTATTAAACTCGTACTTCAGATTGTTCTTCTGAGGAGGATGGCCAATTCCATAAAATAATTAAATGGAGGAACAGTAACAGGACAATTTAGTACATCTTAAGAAGGCTGAATCCGCTACATATCTTTCATTATAATATCAAATTATCTTATGTTAAAATACCTGAGGTATAAAAGCAATTGTATGTTGTTTTCAATTGGTGAATGCTTATGAATTACGAGCTTACAAACTGAAATTGTTAATTAATCAGATTTAGAATTACTCAAGTCAATTGAGGAATTTTGGAAAAGTGGCACCTGGGTCTTGAGATCTGCCTCCCCGTGGTGCACCTGGTAACACTTTTTAGTGGCTAAAAGATCTGCAACTTGGCATTATTGTTAGATTAATGAATGTTTCAGCATGTTTTGTTGCATTTGTTGTATTATTTTTTGTTTTTTTTTTTTTCGTTGTTCTTTTTTGCTGTAACTGTTCATAATCTGCCTTTGGAAATAATAATAAAAAAAAAAAACTATCAATATGGAGAAATAACAGTGCATGTAACAAGAAGGAGTGGAAATCATGGGATGGTTTACCTGAATATGTGACTTGAAATCTCGAACGATAATCAGTGTATTAGCTGTAGCAGGCACATTGTCTTTTATCAAGAATTTCAAGGGAAGGTTTCTCAAGCAGCACTTTAGAAGTCTGATTCTGCTAAATCTTAAGGTTAAGTCTGCTGAACTAATGATTCTTAAAGTGCATTGTTTTGTGAATCCTTATGAAATTATAAAATTTCCATGAAAACCATGAAATATGAAACATAACGAAAAACGAAGTGTATGTATATTTTAATGGTATAATGTAGTAAAACATTTTTACAAAAAAATATATGTAAATAATCACAAAAACTAGGAGTATGATGCCGAGTGACTAGAGTTCTGGGGCCCGATGGCAGGTTTCGGATTCGAGTCCCGGTGGTCACATAGGGGGGGAATCTTACAGACAACGACAGAGAATTGATGATATTTAAAATATTTTTGTTTAAATCACATTGTTTTGCTATTCAGACGATAAATGGCTGGTTTACAAACTTGGAACACATTTTATTTTCAAATATAACAACCATTAATATTTATTTCTTTTAATATAATGTTGATATTTATAATAAAATTTTTATACTTTTCTGTCAAATCACTCACTGCAATAACATACCTCTCATTTGTCTTATACTGTTTTACTGTATTTACTGTTTTGTTTTTTCTTTTTTGCTTTGGAAAAAAAAAGATAAAAAATGATTTATAAAACGAGATCTTTTTGAACAGAACAATAAACAAGTAATATATATATATATAAAATTTTTTAAAGTCAATTCCTATTTTTGTTTCACTATATTGCAGAAAAGTCAACTTTATTAAGTTCAACTTTAAAAGTTGAACTTAATAAAGTTTAAAAAAAATTCAACTTTAACGTTAAAAATTTCAACTTTATTAAGTTTAACTTTAAAAGTTGAACTTAACTTTAAAAGAATTAATAAAGATTTAAAAAAAAAAATTCAACTTTAACTTTAAAAATTTCAACAATTAAGTTGAAATTTTCTTCTTAATCTGGCGCCATCTATTATTACATACATGCTGTTTAAATCTAAAAAAACTAATTGCTAATGGTATTGCTAATGGTAATTTGCTAATGGTATAGCTAATGGTAATTTGCTAATGGTATGAATTGAAAGAACTAAAAAATATTAAGCAGTTATTTTTTAAAGCAAAATTATAACATTCAATAATATTGAATCAAACTTAATAGTAATCTTGCATGGCATTATTCTTTTTTGTGCTCTTACTTTATTTCAAATGTAATTTTAATTAAATTTAATGTAATAAATGACAAATCATCTTGTTTAATGTATGAATTCTGTAAAAAAAAAAAAAAAAAAAAACACACACTTTTAAATTTGGAATGTAGTATATAGACAGGGTCTTGATAACCGAGTGACTAACACTCTGGTAAGCGGTGCTCTGATGTGTGTAATGTGTGTGTAGTCCATCCACTTTAAACAGTAGGTCCCTATCTTTAAATAGTAGATCGCTACAGAGCTTTAGGCGTCGGGCTGTTTGGATGTAGCATGAAGTTCAGATAAATAATGTAAATGATAAATGGTTCTTAAAATTAATTAAACCTATTTTGAAATCAATATCTTTGTAAACGTCCAAATAAACAAATGTATATTCACTTACAAATCAATAACTATTAGATACTTGGACAAAGCGCGAAAAAGAGATGGGTAGTGAAAATTATGCATATTTCTTAAAAAAAAAAAAAATATAATCCACCTCTGAATTAAATAACTTTAAGAGCATCCATATAAAAAAAAGTTCATCCAGTTCCAAAAATCAAAAAAACATTTAGGTATATAAACAGGAAAAAATATTCAATGTAACTGGAATTCCATTTAGAAATCCTTTAGCTCATCAGATGCTTGCAGATGACATGACGTGGAAATAGGTAGTTTCTTAAAATAATTCAACCCATCTCTGTATAGAGTATCTTTCTAGACATTAAGCGTAAGTTCCTCCAGTTCCAAAAACTAAAGCATAAACATTTACATAAATAAACATGAAAAAATACAGTAGAGCGGAGGACAGCTGGAATGTATCCACATAGAAATCCATAACTTCTCTAATGCTTGCAAGTAACATGAAGTTCAGATAAATAATGTAAATGATGAATGGTAATTAAACCTATTTCTGAATTGAATATCTTTGTAAACATCCAGATAAACAAATGAATATTCACTTATAAATCAATAATTCATCAGATGTTTGTAAGTAGATTGAAGTGAGGATGGGTAGTGAAAATTATGAATGTTTCTTTAAAAAATTTAATCCACCTCTCAATTAAATAATTGTAAAAACATCTCAATAAACAAAAGTTTATCAAGTTTCAAAATCGAAACATAAATATTTAAGTAAATAAACCGGAAACATTCAATATACAATTCCACTTAGAGATCTTGAACTCATCAGATGCATGTTGCATGACGTGGAAATAGACAGTGAAAATGATAAATGTTTCTTTTAAAATAATTCAACCCATCTCTGTATAGAATATCTTTATAAACTTTCGATAAAGTGAAGTTCATCCAGTTCCAAAAGTAAAACATAAGCATTTAGATAAATAAGCATGAAAAAATCGAGCTGGACAGTGGAATGTATCTACTTAGAAAAGACATACTTCCACAGTATTTTCATATAGCATGTAGTAGAAATGTACAAAAAATGATTAATGTTTCTTAAAATAATTAGACAAATCTTTGAATGGAATATCTTCATAAACATCCGGATAAACGAAAGTTTATCAAGTTACAAAATGTAAAACATGAACAATGCCAGAAAAAATGCAGTAGAGCTGGATAGTATAATGCATCCACTTAGAAATCCATACTTCCACAGTTGCTCAGTTGCTTGCACATAGCAAGAAGTGGAAATGTACAGTAAAGGTGATTACCGTTTCTTAAAATAATTAGATTCTTTCTTTGTATGGAATATCTTCATAAACATCCTGATAAACAAAAGTTCATCCAGTTCCAAAAAGTAAAACATAAGCATTTAGATAAATAAGCATGAAAAATCGAGCTGGACAGTGGAATGTATCTACTTAGAAAGACATACTTCCACAGTATTTTCATATAGCATGTAGTAGAAATGTACAAAAATGATTAAAGACAAATCTTTGAATGGAATATCTTCATAAACATGATAAACGAAAGTTTATCAAGTTACAAATGTAAAACATGAACAATGCCAGAAAAAATGCAGTAGAGCTGGATAGTATAATGCATCCACTTAGAAATCCATACTTCCACAGTTGCTCAGTTGCTTGCACATAGCAAGAAGTGGAAATGTACAGTAAAAGGTGATTACCGTTTCTTAAAATAATTAGATTCTTTCTTTGTATGGAATATCTTCATAAACATCCTGATAAACAAAAAAGTTCATCCAGTTCCAAAAAAGTAAAACATAAACAATGGCAGAAAAAAAATCCAGTACAGCTGGACAGTGGAATGTATCCACTTAGAAATCCGAACTTCCACAGTTGCCTTGCATTTACCATGGAGTGGAAATGTACAGTAAAAGTAATTAATGTTTCTTAAAATAATTAGACCCATCTCTGAAATATCTCATAAACATCTATATAAATGGAAGTTTATCCAGTTCCAAAAAGTAAAACATAAACATTTAAATAAATAAAACATGAAAAAATTCAGTAGAGCTGGACAGTGGAATGCATCCATTTAAAAAATTCAGATTTCCACAGTTCACTTAGTGTGAAGTGGAGATGTACAGTAAAAGTAATTAATGTTTCTTAAAATAATTAATGAAAAAAAAACTTAAAAAATAAAACATAAACATGAAAAATCCAGTAGAACTGGACAGTGAAATATATTCACTGAGAAATTCATACTTCTACAGTAGCTTGCAGCTAGCATGAAGTGGAAACGTACAGTAAGAGTGATTAATGTTTCTTAAAATAATTAAGACCCATCTTTGAATGGAATGTCTTCATAAACATCTGGACAAACGAAAGTCCATTTAGTGCCAAACAGCGAAGTAGTGCCATTTCCAGTAGTGCCGTTCCTATTCGGCGCTAGTAAATCGCGGTCTACTAAGCTTGTCATATGTTGGCTCGAGGCAATTGAGCTTCAAAAAATAAATTCAACTACCCCGAAAAGAATTAAAAAAAAAAAAAAATTCCCCGGTTTCCGAACATAACCCGAGGCCTATCTTTGCCCTTCTAAAAAGCCTACCCGGGTGTTTATTTTAAAAAAATATAATCGAGTGAAGTAATAAAGTGTTAAAGAGCGAGCAGTCTCAAGTGTCGATTTTCCTCTCAAGTCAATATTATAGTAAAGAGAAGACGAAAATTTTTTTTTCTTTTCTTTCTTTTCTTTCTTTCTGTCTCGTAGAGCGCTGAAGGCAAACGTGGATTGGGTTTTCAATCAAGAATTCCTGCTACTTCAACTTCAACGGATGGCCTATCTTTCGAGAGGTCTTTTAAGTGTTATAAAAAGATTAGCTCCGTTACATTTCTGCTAATCTAAGCCATCTCATAGGATTCAAGTGACTCATGATGTGCTTCGGTAATGAGATTTGTTTTCACCATTAAAAAAAAAAAAAAGAACGCGTGATTGATGATGGGCGTGCGGTAATGTGATGAGGGGACTGTCGATTATGGTTTTCAAAACAATGATTTAATGACGTAATTATGTTAGTGAGATAAGGAATGTTTGAAGGTTGTATTTCTTTTTTATTTTTTTGTGCTTCTTATGAGTCAGATTTATTAGTCACATTGAGAAACTAGCTGGTTTAAGTTATGTGTAATGGCTTATCGGACTAAAAATAAATAAGTAATACAATTTATGTTGTTGAATTTGTTCATAAGTGATTGCCTAATAAATATTATTTATATTGTGTTCAATGTACTGTCAGTGTATGAATTAGTAAGTAAGGAATATTGTTATGAGGTTTAGTCTTCTTTAATTAGAATATGAAATAGATTTTAAATAAAATGAAAATTCATTAAGTACTGTCGATGATGGTTTTCATAATTATGATTTAATTATATAATTCTGTAGGTGAAATAAATAATGTTAAAAGTAATAATGTTTCTGTGCTTTTTTTTTTTTTGTATGAGATTTATTTATTGTAATAAGAAAACTAGATTGCTTAAATTATGTTAGTGAGATGAGGAATGTTTGAAGGTTGTGTTTCTTTTTTATTTTTTGTGCTTCTTATGAGTCAGATTTATTAGTCACATTGAGAAACTAGCTGGTTTAAGTTATGTGTAATGGCTTATCGGACTAAAAATAAATAAGTAATACAATTTATATTGTTGAATTTGTTCATAAGTGATTGCCTAATAAATATTATTTATATTGTGTTCAATGTACTGTCAGTGTATGAATTAGTAAGTAAGGAATATTGTTATGAGGTTTAGTCTTCTTTAATTAGAATATGAAATAGGTTTTAAATAAAATGCAAATTCATTAAGTACTGTCGATGATGGTTTTCATAATTATGATTTAATTATATAATTCTGTAGGTGAAATAAATAATGTTAAAAGTAATAATGTTTCTGTGTTTTTTTGTATGAGATTTATTTATTGTAATAAGAAAACTAGATTGCTTAAATTATGTTAGTGAGATGAGGAATGTTTGAAGGTTGTATTTCTTTTTTATTTTTGTGCTTCTTATGAGTCAGATTTATTAGTTGCATTGAGAAACTAAGTTTAATTTATGCATAATGGCTTATGACTAAAGATAATTATATAATACTACAAGTTATGTTGTTGAATTTGCTCGTAAGTGATTACCTAATAAATATTATTTATATTATGTTCAGCGTACTGTCAGTGTATGAATTAGTAAGTAAGGCATATTGTTATGAGGCTTAGTCTTTTTTAATTAAAATGCAAATTGTAAGCAAATGCAAATTCATTTAGTACTGTTGATGATGGTTTTCATAATTATGATTTAATTTTATAATTATGTAGATGAAATAAATAATGTTAAAAGTAATATTGTTTCTGTGCTTTTTTTTTTGTGTGAGATTTATTTATTGTAATAAGAAAACTAGATTGCTTAAATTATGTAGTGAGATGAGGAACGTTTGAAGGTTGTATTTCTTTTTTATTTTTGTGCTTCTTATGAGTCAGATTTATTAGTCACATTGAGAAACTAGCTTGTTTAAGTTATGTGTAATAGCTTATCAGACTAAAAATAAATAAATAACACAAGTTATGAAGTTGAATTTGTTCATAAGTGATAACCTAATAAATATTACACTGCTATGAACTGTCAGTGAGTGAATAAATAAATAAGGAATATTAATATAACACTTAGTCTTCTTTAAATAAAATATGAAAAAACCTTTAAATAAATTGCAAATTGTAAACAAATGCAAATTTATTTAGTATTGTTAATAATGGTTTTTCATAATTATGATTTAATTTTATAATTATGTTATATGAAATAAATAATGTTAAAAATAATATTGTTTTTGTGCTTTTTTTTTTTTGTGTATGAGATTTATTTAATGTAATAAGAACACTAGATTGCTTAATTTATGTTAGAAGGTTGTGTTTTCTTATTTTTTCGTGCTTCTTATGAGTCAGATTTATTAGTCACATTGATAAATTAGCTTGTTTAAGTTATGTGTAACGCAATGTGTATGGCAATCATAAGTGATTCCGTAATAAATATTATTTGTAATATGTTCAGTGTACTGTCAGTGTATGAATTAGTAAGTAAGACATATTGTTGTGAGGTTTAGTCTTTAATTAAAATATGAAAAAGATCTTTAATAAAATTCAAATTGTAAGCAAATGTAAATTCATTCAGAACTGCCGATGATGGTTTTCATGATTATGATTTAATTTAATAATTATGTCTGTGAAATAAATAATGTCTGTCTGTGCTTTTTTCATGTGAGATTTATTTATTGCTATAAGAGTACTAAATTGCTGAAATTACGTTAGTGAAATAAGAAATGTTTGAAGGTTGTGTTATTTATTTATTATTATTATTTTTTTTTTTTTTTTTTTGTGCTTCTTACGAGCCAGATTTATTAGTGGCATTGAGAAACAAGTTTGTTTAAGTTATGTGTAATGGCTTATCGGACTAAAAATAAATAAATAATATTACAAGTTAATGTTGTTGAATTTGTTCATAAGTTATTGCCTAATAAATATTATAAATAATACAAAGCCCTACTCAATGAACTGTCAGTGTGTGAATCAATAATATGAGGTTTAGTCTTTAATTAAAATATGAAAAAAAAATTACATAAAATGCAAATTGTGAACAAATGTAAATTCATTCAGAACTGTCGATTGATGGTTTTCATAATTAGGATTTATTTATAATTATGTAGATGAAATAAATAATATTAAAAGTAATATTGTTCATGTGCTATTTTTATGTGAGATTTATTGATTGTAATAAGAAAATTAGATTGCTTAAATTAAGAGCAATGATTTATCCCGCAATAAATAAAAAATCAGTTATGATGATAAATTTATTCATTAGTGATTATTCAATAAATATTATGAATGACTATATAAATATTATTAATTACGGTTGTCTCCAGAAAAAATGTTTTCTCGTCTTTATAACCAAAACATGAAAATTGATATGTTGAAAAATATGTAAAAAAGAAAGCAAGAATAATTATTAAAGTAATTAAGCTACCATCAGGATTACCTTACAAGTACATTAGTTCCCAAACAAGAACCTAAAATAGTTTTAAGCTTAAACCATAAGTAACACACGCACATCACTGCGATTTTAGAATTCAAACAAATTTATATTTAATGTAGAAAAAGTATGTCTGTTGTATATCTGTTGTATATCTGATAAAAAAATGTCTTCAGTATGGGACTCAACACTCTCGATATTATTCTTAATCTTTTAATTAGCTATCGTAAAAAGTTCACATATTTTAAATGAGTTTTCAAAAAATCTAAAAACTCTTGTCATATTTTTATTTCCTTCAGGAAGTTGAAATATTTAATACTCCTTTGAAATAATATTATTTCAGTGTCATTTACCCAGGACAGTACATTCTGAATCAAATTGATTTCTGGTTCTATCAACAGAATGATATAAATAGTAATTTTAACTTACTATTAAAATGGTGATAGATTTTGTCTTGGCTTTTTTGGACGTTACCTGCAAAGGGTTTGTGTATAACTTTCTGGAAGAAAACACGCCATCAAGATGATAAATCAAACATGTTTTCAGAAACATTTTTACACTGCGCAGTTGCACTTGTGTGAAATTTCTCAAGCGTTTAAACTATACAATGTGCGGCAATTGCACTTTCGGAAAGATATTTGGTGTTTCTCAAGCCTAAAAAAAAAAAAAAAAAAAAAAAAAAAACCTGGAAATAAAGAGAAAAAATAAATAAAAAGGTGATGGAAAAATTGAGAACAAACCCACACCAACCCGTCCCATAAACAATCAAGGTACATAGTGCCTCCGCCGTAAATCACCGCAAAACAAGAGCTTTGTTGGGATTTTTATCTAAAACGAAATCTGCCTTTTCAACCCTTAAATCTTCCAGACGTCCATAACGCGATTCTGTTTGCGTGTTCGCGAATTCTGCGTCCATTTTTATCTAGCGAGAGCCATCAATTCTCGAAAGTGCCGTAAAACGGCGAATAAAACACGATCTATGGTGGATTTAATATATACCCCGCTATATTTACAGACAACGGCGGACAATTCGCTAGGCATCGCTTTTGCCAGCCCTGACTGAGTTATAGCGGAATTTTATGGCCATAAGAGCCCGGCGTATTGTTCTTTCCCGGTAAGCTGTCATAAATATGAGCAGATTTGTCAAACTGATAGATACGTTTAGGCGCAATTTATAAAGCCAATATATCTTGCTGGATGTTTACACTCTTCCCAGAAGTATGCTTGCTGCAGGTCACTAACGTGCAGTGACATTCCGGTTTCCGTATATTAAGTGCGTCACGCTGTCGTATTTCACCCCTTTCTTGGCGACAAAAAGGAAGCGCTCCAACGCAATTATGAATATTTAAGCGACTCGTGATGTTTTATTGTGTGACACATTTGCGCGATGATTTGAAACTTGGAAAAATACTTTTGTTCATTGCAAGGGTCGGTAAACTGTATGGCTCTCCAGCCATATTTGTTTGGTTTGTCACTCTACGGTCATTTTGTGCGCACTTTAGGCTAATTTTTTTGCTAATTTAATGTGGATTCGAACCACTAGCAAACATCCATGCCATCGCCAGGATTCGAATCTGACGCCTGTGGTACCAAAGGTCAGAGCGCTAGCCAATTGGCCATCAGACAGCAGCCATTTTTGGGTACTGAAGTAAAAATTGTAAATGAAAATCGGAATTAACTATCACAACCAATAGAAGACTTGCATTGGATTTGATTCACATAACAATAGTCAACCCCTTTTGTATGAATGAACTAATAAGAATTTTAAATAATGTAAATTGTTGAGTCAAATTCCTAAGCCAACTTGAAAAGTCGCCTTAAAATAAAAACGATTATTTTCCAAACGGATGTACAGAAACTTTCTAAAGAAGAGCTGACTTTGATTAAAAGCACTCATAGTAAAAATTATTATTACACACTAATATCGATGTCTATGAAATGTAGAATCTTGTTTCAAATTACTTCATATTGTAAATTTTGAATTATTGTTGAGTCAGCTCCAAATCATGTATTAAAATGATAATGATAACTTTGAAGCAGACCAGTCGTACAGAAACTTTCTAAGGAAAGGCATGATGGCTAACTTTGACTAAAAACGGCACTACAGTCCATATTGGACAATGACAGTCTGATGATTCTGGCAGATTCCGACACAGGAGATGTTAAAAATTGTAAATGAAAATCGGAATTAACTATCACAACCAATAGAAGACTTGCATTGGATTTGATTCACATAACAATAGTCAACCCCTTTTGTATGAATAAACTAATAAGAATTTTAAATAATGTAAATTGTTGAGTCAAATTCCTAAGCCAACTTGAAAAGTCGCCTTAAAATAAAAACGATTATTTTCCAAACGGATGTACAGAAACTTTCTAAAGAAGAGCTGACTTTGATTAAAAGCACTCATAGTAAAAATTATTATTACACACTAATATCGATGTCTATGAAATGTAGAATGTTGTTTCAAATTACTTCATATTAGGGTAGGGTTGGGTTGGGGTAGGGTTGTCAGCCCTATGCCGAACACTCTGCAGTCATATTAGACTGGGCCGTTAGATGGCCGAGTGTCCAGAACTTTGGCGCTCAGTGCCACAGGTTTCGGACTCGAATCCAGGCGGTGCCGTGGATGTTTGTAGTGGTTCGGAATCCGCTTTAAGGCGTAGATCCCGGTCTCATACGACCGTAGAGCGTCACAGGGCCCAATCTGCCTTCTCACCCACATCATTCCCAAATAGTAAAGGGACAATTCAACTCTAGGTACAGTGAGGCGGTGTGGTGCAGTTGTAGTAACAGTGTTCGGAAACTAATATGCTCCAGTTTCATGTATTTTTAGTTTATTGATCACGCTTTTTGATTTGAATCATTAATCCAGCAGGGAGAAATTAACTGATTTAGATATCAACACAACGTTAATTGCTTGAAAAACATTTCAAATAAATTTCTATATTAATACACGCATACATTACAACATATACATATATTATAAGGAGATTAACTTACATGTTTTCCAAATTAACCTACATTACATCTGAGTCGGTCGAAAATAACCTATCAACTTGATTGTTCTCTGAGCAAATAACAGAGACATAAATTTTCTACCCCGGCACACCCCTTGTTTGCTACACTTTCTTCCACCATACCCCCCTGTCCATAAATATTCAGTGTGTGTATTAAACCACCGGAGTATTGTTAAGTACTGCCAGATGGCGTAAGAGTTAACAAAGGCTGCACAGCCCAGAGGGGGGGAGGTGCAAAAGAAATTTACAGCCCAGCTCAGAATGTCTTGATTTATATATTTTATATACATCATGCCTCCCTTTCGTGTTCAGGGGATGAAGTTTTAGATTTTAGAGCGACCAGGGAGAAGAATGTGTTGCTTTTTAGACGTTGAGACGTTTGAGCACTCCCTCAAAGGAGATCACCTGTGTTCTTTGCTATATGATTATTTGTAGTTCGGTTTATTTCCGTGATATTATCAATAACAAGAATAAGATATTATCATAAGACTTATGTTAACAAAGATTAATAATATATGAATTGCTAAAATTCAATTAAAAAAAATTCTCTTATTTATTAATAATAATAATTATTAGAATAAATTTAACCATTAAATTATAGTTCAAAAGAAATAAAATAAAACTATTTTTAAAGAATATAATTCAGCCGTGGGGCCTGATGGCCGAGTGAATAGCTCTCTGGCTTTTGTTATTATAGGGTTTGAATCCCTGCAGTGCCATGGAAGTTTGTAGTGGTTCAAAATCCACTTTAATACGTAGGTCCTGGTCTAATAAGACTGTAGGGCATGATAATGTATAATAATGATAACGTATAATAATAGGACTGACAACCCTACTTATCCTGTAAAAGGAAGCCATCTTCCGTTTCGAAATTTGCCCTTATGTTTTTTTTTTTTTTTTTTTTTTTTGTCGCTCTACGGTCATTTTGCGCACACATTAGGCTAATTAGACAGGGACCTTCAATGCTTTTAAGTAGACGGCTATGAGCTGTAGTGCCAGTTACATTTCAGCTCTATAGTGCCAGTAATTTTATATTTCAGCTGTGATTTTTATAATATTGCCACGAATCTTTCTTATTTCAGATTTTTTTTTATTTAAACGTTTCTGGTTATTGTAAAAATTTTATTTCTTTTTTAATAAATAATACCCATTTATATTTGTAGATAAAATATAAAAATGTTTGTAGCTACTAGATGTGTTGGAATATTTAATGAAGATTTAAGTATCTATTATTTGTACCTCAATTTACCAGCGAAAAAAGGTTACCATATTTGAATGAAAATAATTATTAAATGTATCATATTTGAATGAAAGTAATTATTAAATGTAACTATATTTGAATTAAAGTAATTATTTATACATTTTCCAAAATTTTCTGTATTTTTAAATATTGAGAAAATTTTATTTAGTAAGCATTTATCTTTATTTATACTTCTTTGAATCTTGAATACTTTTTCAATAAAGCTTTTATTTTAAATTTTTAATAAATTTTTACCTCTCATCCCAAACTAAAATTGAAAATAACAAATTAATTCATTTCAAAATAATACTGGAAAATTAAAAAAAAAATAAAAATCCGTTTTAACTTTTATATTCATGCACATAACTTTATCAAATTAAAATGTATTAAATATTTTAAGCAAACTAAAATTATTTAAAACCAAACATTTTGCTTAAAAAAAAAAAAAAAAATTAACCATAATTAATATTAATTGCATATATTAACATTTTTATATATTATATGTTATATAATATATATAAAATTTATTTATTTTATATGATATATATTTCAATATGCATCGAGAATAATAAAATATAATAAAATATGCAATAAAAATTAATATATAAAAATATAAAAATTTATATAAAATATAAATATAAAAATTTATATAAAAATTATATAAATTTATATAAAAATTTATAATATAAAAAAAAATAAATATTTATAAAAAAATAAAAATATAAAAATTTATATAAAATATATAATAAAAATTTATATATAAAAATTAAAAATTTAAAATAATATATATAAAATAATAATAATATATTATTATAATAAAAAAATATATAAAATAAAAATTTATATAAAATATAATATAAAATGTAATAAAATATTTTTATGAAATTCAATCCAATGATTTGAATTTTGAAAATTTATATACGGTCCCCGAAACGCAACATTTTTTCACATGGGGATAGCAACAACAGAGGGCAAAAAAAAAAAACCCATCCATATATTAGCTTTCCTTACGTAATATTTCTTTACCTTTCGGATTAGCAGGCATTTCCCTCTTTTATGTACATAATTTTGATTTTATTCATGCACCTACCCCCTCGAAAACGTTAAATTTACTGCCCAGACTATCATATTACGTGACGTCTGGTTAGAATGCCTATCTTATCATTTATTGTGACCCAGAATTTATATCTCTGTAGCTGCATTGTGACCTGCAATTTATTGGCTCTGGCCAATCATTGAAGTCAGATTAACAGCTCTGGAGCCCTTCAAAATCGTTTTGCTTGTTTCCCGTTGAAATTTTGTGGCCGAATCCAGAGTGTTAGTTGGTTGTCACGTATTTGTGAACTGTTCACGTTTTGTAAAAGAGTAAAAGGGAGTTGAATTTATAGGTGGCAATAAATGTTATTTATATGGTTAGAAATATGATGCCATGGATTAATTCGTTTTTGGCCATATGTTGTGTATGCATTTGAAAACATTTTTTTTTTTTTTAAAGGGGAATGGAAGATAATATGGTTGCAATTGGAAGGTTGTAGATTTATAGACCATATGTTCTCAAAGAATAGGATTTCAATTGAAAAAGCAAAAAAAAAAAAAAAAAAATATGTATATATATATTTAACTTGAATTATTGTTTTGAAATCGATATTTTTTTAAAATGAATTACGATTTTGTTTGTAAACAACAATTGATGCACTCTAATAAAACATGCCCTCTAACTAAACAAAAGATTGATTTTTAATATGTATTTTTTATTATTTATTTTTAAATATATATTTTAATATGTATTTTTAATGTGCATTTTAATATGTATTTTTAATATGTATTTTAATATGTATTTTTATTATTTATTTTAATATGTATTTTAATATATATTTTAATAGGTATTTTTAATATTTTTTTTTTAATATGTATTTTTAAATATGCATTTTAATATGTATTTTTTAAAATTTATTTTAAAAATATTTTTTAAATATGTATTTTTATTTTTTTTTTTTTTTTTTTTATGAAGCCGGAAAAAATAAGCCGTGAAAAGGGGATACAGATAAAATTGTAATCTTTTTTTACAAAAAAAAAAAAAAAAAAAAAAAATTTTAATAAATAATGGACAAGTGCTTATTTACTTTGTTGTATTTTTAAGAATCAGAAATTTTTAAAAAGCCCAAAATAAGTATTAAAAATCTTTAAAAAAAAGAATTTTATCATTGTACAAAAAAAAAGTTCTTTAAGTCGTTAAAGGACCAAATGTGACGAAAAAAAAAAAAAAAAGAAAAAAATTTCATAGTTAATTAAAAAAAAATAATTAATAATAATAAAAAAATTATTATATAATAAGAATAATATTTTTTTAAATAGCAAATAAAAAGAATGCAACTACAACGAATTTTAATAAATTACAATAAAATTCAATTCAAAATCATATTTTTTTCAAAATTAATTATGATTTTGTTTAAACAGCAATTCATGCACTCTAAGTTTTATATGTATTTTTTTTTAGTATTTATTTTAATATGCATTTTTTTTCAATGAGGCCAGGAAAAAAAAAAGGGGGGGGTAGGGTGGAAGGGATAAAGTTAAGAGTTTTATTTTTAAAAAATCGTGATAAATTATGAACAAGTGATTATTTACTTTGGTATATTTTAAAAATTTTTGAGAACCAGGTATTTTAAAAACCTAAGTATAAGTATATAATAACCATAAGAATTTAAATTCTTTTAAAAGTTTTTATCATGAAAGATTGTACAAAAAGTTCTTTAAGTTGTTAAAGCCATCAAATGCGATAAAAAAGAGTGAATAAAATAATTGCACAGTCATAAAAAATGGCATCCTGTAATAAGGTTAATAATATTTTAAAAATATTTTTAGCTGAAATAAAAAGGAATGCTACAACAACGAATTGTTTTATTGAATAAAATTATTATTTTCCGATTAGGTTTTATAGATAATAACCTTTAAAAATGTTGTTTAATAAAATATTAATGTTAATATTATTCATAATTGAACTCTTTTTTACAAACTTTCAGGAAAACTACTAAACATCTATTGTAAGTAGTATTTATAAATACTACTTACAATAGATAAAAATAATAATAAAAATTAATGAATCAATAGAATAGTAATAATAATTCTTTTGTAAAAAGTAAATGGTGATTCTGATTGATTTTTATAGACTTTGAAAAACTACTGAACACCTATTGTAAGTATTATTGTTATTTTTCATATAAATTTGAATTTTGGAAAATTAGATAAATAAATGTTTGTTAAAATTTTTATTTCAGAAAAATACTTTATTAGATGAATACTAAAGAAATACAACATTTCATATTTTTAGAATGTCACCCAGAAAGCTACAAACAGAAACTTTGCTACTCACAGCTAAATTCTTTTGTTCTGCCCTTGTTCACTGACACTTCTATAATAAATGAACCAAAGTCAGAGTGTGGTAGATTTCCATGGCCTAAATCACATCCATCCCACTCTTTAACAGATACGTTTAGTGATCCCATCAAAAAAAATCCCCTTGAAATATTTCGTCGCCAAAAAAAAAAAAAAAAAAAAAATTCACCATCGAGAAATGGATACGCCGGAGTCTCACTTTCAAGAGAACCGCCACGGATTCAGCGTTTAGTTAGGCGTTGAAATGCGGGTTGACAGAAAGACGGGTAATCGTGAAATCTTCATTACACACTTTTTTTCTCACTGCTTCTCCAGAAGTTGCTGTTATGCGATAGCTCTGGAGATCTGAAGCTGGTTGGTGAGGCCCGGGATAGATGTTCACGACGATTGATAAATTGTGGAAGGTATTTTGGGAGAAACAAATGATTGTTGCTAGTTGCAGCAGAAATAGGGATCAAATTAGCAAGTGCCAAGGAAGTATTGTATGTATGAAGTATTCGTTTTATATAGAAGAGTATTCAAAATGGTTATCATAACAAATGACAATAACTTTATTGTAAGTAATAATAGGACGAAAAGATGTCAAAATAATACAGAAGAAGGACCAAATGGTGGTCAAAAATGGTATATCATAACAAATGACAATAACTTTTACTGTAAGTAATAATAGGTAGTAAAGATGTCAAAATAATACTTTGTGTAAGTAATAATAGGAAGAAAAGAAGGACTAAAAGTTTGTTTTATGCGTTTGGTTATCATAACAAATGACAATAACTTTATAGGTGTAAGCAATAATCGGAAGAAAAATGTCAAGATAATAGAGAAGAAGGACCAAAAGTTTGTTTAACGTTTTCACAGCTCTTCCACGTGACTTGCCTTCGATCATATGGACAACATTCAAGTTGTAAGCCTTTTTATGGCAGACATTGTAAAGCATGTTCGTAATCAGTGACATTATTGCATTTCTACATATACTTATTGATCATTCACTGCTGTAGAGAGGCAAAAAAAAAATGCTGACAAAAGAGGCAAAAAGTGTTTGTCTCAATAAAAAAAAATGCAATGCCAAGTAAGTAGATTGTTGTTAAATGTTATTCGTGAGACCAAAGGGAATCAGGCTTAACTATGTACTATCTTCTTTACGAACAGTAAACGTATCTGAGTAGTGAAAACCATTTGCAAGCAGTAAACGTAAATATTCAGCCTTTTGGAATTTATTAATTTATTATTTGGAATTTATTTTTTATAACATATATTTAATATCAGTATGGCTGTTTTTAAAATATAAGCAATTTGGTAAATGATTGGTTTGGTATAAACACAATTGTTAAACAATACTTTGATATTTGTGTTATGAAAACCATTCAAGTCTCTCGCTTATTGGAATCTTTTCAATGCCGCTTATATAGAATTAAAAAGTGGATAACTTCGTTGAAAGCAATGACAGGAAAACAATGAAATGCAATACAGAAGATAGATTTTCGTGTATGCGTATTATAATACACTTCTATGCGACTCACTACGGTTACATCGAAAATATTCACGATATAGTTCATTTTAGCACCAGATGTTGTAAAAACATGTCTTCTCATTTTCTATACATATCTTCAATTAGTTCATTTTTTTAGGTAAAAAAAACAAACCAAACAAGCAAACGAACAAAAACAAAAAAAACTAGACAACAAAGAAATTATGTGGAAGTACTACTGGGTCAAAAAAAAAGTAAAAACCAATTTTCAATTTAAATTTCCCGGGCGTA
The DNA here is from genome assembly GCA_021605095.1 of Caerostris extrusa. NCBI lineage: Eukaryota > Metazoa > Arthropoda > Arachnida > Araneae > Araneidae > Caerostris > Caerostris extrusa. Next base: position 50,339 of record BPLR01000164.1, read on the forward strand.
TGGAATTTCAGTTTTTTTTTTTTTTCATTTTTAGGTTGTTGGCAATGTCCTTGACATCTGTGTGAAATTTCACGTCAAAATATTCATTAAAGTTTGAGTTACGCTTGGCTTTGTAAGACATTAAAAGTGATTTCGGCGTTTTTTAAAATGTCTGAATTAATTGAGCAAAGAAGTTGCATTAAATTTTTTTGTAGAATGAATATTCATGTACGGAAACGTATAGGAGAATGTTGCAGAAGGCATTCGGGAACAAACTATATCAGAAAGAAATGTTTACAAGTGGTATAAACAGTTCAAAGAAGGCAAAGAACGCGTTGAACGAAGAGCACTCAGAGCGACCATCAACCTCAACCGACGAAAATTACGCAAACCGAAAAGATTTGGTGCTCGCAAACCGTCCAATTACAATTAGAGGCCTTGCTGATGAAGTTGGAATTTCAAAAGGATTAATTACTCTTTATTTTGCATAAAACCATTACCCTAGCAGCATTTGTAATGAAATCTTCTTTCTTTGTACAACTATGGAAATTTTCAGTCTCAGGCGAATAAAAGTCAACGACTTCGTCTTTTCAAAGCAAGTGATTTTAAGAAACGGTATTAATGTTTTCTTCTCATAGTGAAGGCTTAAAAAAAAAGATAACAAATCCACAATTGATGATAAGATTGATAGTTTACAGAAAATAACAGTTCTCATGAAATTCTTAACGTTGTTTAATGGTCATGATCAGGGAATTGTTTTCATCCTTCAGATAAGTTTATTATTTGTTTTTGTAGCCTTTTTAGCATATTTTTTATAACATATTTTTAATGTAGGTATAGTTGCTTTCTTAAAATATAAATAAAATACACACATATTTGTGTTATGATAAATCATTCAGCCTCTCACATATTGACATTTTCCTATATAGTATGCATAGCATATTTGAGTGTTTTTTACTTTGGATTTTTGTATTGATTTTTGTTTCTATTTGATCTGTCTCTTTTATGTCTTTTTCCTTCGAATTTTTGTAACAGTGCGGCTTTGTTTCACGAACATTTACAATATAAGTACAAAAATGGTAATAAAGTTTTATAAACCGAAAATGAGGAAACTGTAGCCATAAACCTTCAGTGCGTGGACATCTTAAAAAAGGACAATATATTCGAAAAAAAAAAAAAAAAAAAAAAAAAGAAAAAAAAAAAAAAAAAACAGAAGGTGTAGCTCACACATCAGGCTGGGGTTCAATTTCTTTCTAATTTGTGGAAAGAATAGCTTGTTCCCTAATTTAAATTTCTATATGATTGTTTGCAGTATATGTGAAAATTAACGTAAATGTGTATATCTAAGAAAAATAACTGAATCTTCCATAAATATTCCAATAAAAGCTAACCAATTGGTTTAATACTATTGTACGATTTAATACTATTGTACTATTGTATACCAAAAAGTAAGACCAATTTTCAATTTAAAATTGCCGGGACTTATGGAATTTCAATTTTTTCTTCTTTTTTTAGGTTGCTGGCACGGTCCTTTTGACATCTGTGTGAAATTTGACGTCAAAATATTCATTAGCGTTTGAGTTACGCTTGGCTTTTTGTGAGACGCTAAAACTGATTAAAATGTCTGAATTAATTGAGCAAAAAGAATTTGCATTAAATTTTGTTTGCGGAAACATATAGAATGTTCAGAAGGCATTCGGTGAGCATTCCTATATCAATTCCTATATCAGAAAGAAATGTTTAGAAGTGGTATAAACAGTTCAAAGAAGACAGAGAACGCGTTGAAGACGAAGAGCCCTCTGGTCGACAATAAAACTCAACGACAAAGCTCACGTCCAAAAATTAAAAGATTTGGTGCTTGCAAACCGTCAATTTACAATTAGAGACCTTGCTGATGATGTTGAAATTTCAAAAGGATAGGTCAATTCCATTTTGGGCCTCAAACGCGTCAAATCGCGATTGGTACCGAAAACACTGAATGCGGCAGCTCAAATTTGCATTGATTCTTCGTGACTTTTTCGCCAAAAATGAAACCTATATCGTTCCACAACCACCATATTTATACCGTGCGACATCTGGCTATTCCCTAAACTCAACACCGTTTTGAGTCGATTGAAGAGATTCAGCGTGAATCCCCGCGCGTTTTGAAGGCCATCGCTGCCGATGACTTTTTAGCATGCATTGATGTTTGGAAAAAAGTTGGCTTAAGTGCATTGTGCATTCATTTCTTTGAAGGCGATGAAATAAATAAAGAGTTTTTGAAAAAAAAATAATTGATCTTACTTTTTGGGCACAGTAGTATAAGAAAAATAACTGAATCTGACATAAGTATTCCAATAAAAGCTAACCAATTAGTTTAATATTATTATATTGAATTTTATTTGGAAAACTCTAGTTCATAGCATAAAATTCAATAATTGAATTTAAATTTGTCGCTCTATGGCCATTTTTTTGCACACTTTGGGCTAATAAGACGGGGATCTACAATTTAATGTGATTTCCAGTTGTCCAAGCTGGAATTCACGTTAACCTGTCCGTGGATTACAGCTTAACGTAGAATAAATATTTGTGTAATATTAAGCAGGAAAGGAAATATAATTTTCGAAGTTAAAAAGGTATCAAATTTATTTCTATTCAACATCACGAGATTTGCTGGTAAATTTGTTAGTAAACATCTGCAAAGATTCAACTTCTTAGAAAATGGTTTGCGCTACTGTTGAGAAATTGGAGAACTATTCTACTATGCAACTACTTGTCTTTTTACAGAACCCTGACATAATAAAATACTCTTTCAACTTCATATTTAGTGGTACAGAAATATATTTTACAACCCATGGACCACATGGAAAATTTTTCTTTTAATGGACTTCCACAAAATGAACAATTAATCATCCCAAGACACCATTTTCCTTGATAAACTAATTGAATTCTTTGCTACCATTATTTTACTTAAATAAACAGTATTTCATCTTTATAAAATGAAAATCATCTTAATATTTCGTGTCGCATACTATATATAATTTCTCACACGTTTATTAGCAGTTTTTATTTACTCCTTTCTTATTTATACTTACCGCTACACTCGTGCTTATGTTAATCACATAGTAATTGTAAGTTTTTTTTTTTTTTTGAATTTTTAAAAAAAATTTCAACTCTCACTTTTTAACGGGCAAGGCACTACGTAACCCCTTACCGGTATAGGATAAAAAGTAAAATAAAGAGAACATTTGCAATATTGAAATTTGAAATGTTAATAAAGCTCTCAAGTAAAAGTAATTCCATTATTATGTAATAATAATTTTTTTTGCGCGTTATTTAAAAAAAAAAAAAAAAAAAAAAAAACTAAAAAAATTTTGTAAAGATCATATAAATTTTTTTCATGAAAGATGTCAAGAGTATCTCCAATTATTTCTCTGCATAGTTGACTCCTACTTGCAGAAGATACTGATAAATGTTTGCTGCATAAGAGATCTATTTAATCTTTCATGATGTGGGGACATTTCGTGCAAAAGAACAATTCGAAATATAGAATACTCCCATCTGTGAATTTTATTAATGAGCAAAGCAATAGGACGATAATTTATGAGCAAATTAATAGGACGGTAATTTATGAGTAGAGTAATAGGATGGTAATTTATGAGCAAAGTTATAGACTGTTGTGTGCAATAATAGATAAGCAGAGTAATATGCAATTGTTAGGTTAATCTCACTGTTTATTGTTTATAGCTTATTATTGTTATTTTTATTGTTTATTGTTTATTATTGTTATGCCATGTTATTGTTTTCGAATGCCAGAAAGTTTTATTTAATGTTATTCTTTACTAGAAAGATATAGATGTAGCTGATATCCGTATGGACCCTCTTTTAATACCCACCGAGATAGCACGTAAGTGGTTAAAATTCTTTTCTCCTCCTCTTCGAACTCAACAGAAAACTTTCTGACCAAAGGATTCATCATGTCGGACATGACACGGGACTTTCGATTTGAGTATACTTGCTAAAATTCAAATTTAACTTCCCAATTTCAGAAAGGTAAGTTTTTCCCGAATTTGTAATATTACACCTTGGTGCTTAAAGATTTTTGTATCAAAAGAGCTTATAGTTAAACAAATTTTTAATACATTTAAATATCCTTAAACACACCCTACCACACTGAGATATCACACCAAACCCCAGTGGTTAGAATTCCCGTCATCTCCTCTTCGAACTCAACAGAACTTTCTGACCAAAGATTCATCATGTTCACACTCACACGAGACATGACATGACATGACACGGCACTTTCGATTTGAGTATACTTGCTAAAATTCAAAGTTAACTTCCCAATTTCAAAAAAGGTAAGTTTTTCCCTAATTTGTAATATTACACCTTGGTGCTTAAAGATTTTCGTACCCCACCGAGATAGCATGTAGGCGGTTAGAATCCTCTTCCCCTCCTCTTCAATTCATTAGAACTCTTGATCAAAGATTCATCATGTCCACACTCATCATGTCTGTCATAACACGAAACTTTCGATAGGTTTATTAAGATTCAAACTTGACTTCCCAATTTCAGAAATTTTTCCCTAATTGTTAACATAACATCTAGATGTTTAAATATTTTTCGTACCACAGAGCTTATACCTAAACAAATTTTAATACACTTAAATATTACTTAAATAACTAAAATTAAACTGCATGTTTATTTTTTATTTCTATTCGAAGAAATCTCACTTTAGCAACATCAAATCCAAACCATTGCAGAAGGAACAGAAATCGCTGCTATTCCGATCCAACATGATTAATGGAGGCCTTGGTATGCTACATCTGTTTACATCTCATCAAAACAGCGGTTCCAATGCCGTCTACCTTACTAATTCATTACAGTTTCCAGCAGCCGATGTCTCAGCGCTACACAACTTGAGATTTCTTGGCACATCACAGCAATGCTGACAAAGCTACTGGAAGATCTACTTTTCACCTAATCAACTGCACCACAGAGACCATCCGTTAAGGCAGGCCACAAAGAAAGCCTTTCATGAGATCTGCAATTCACTTCCATGCTGGCAAATTAACGCAACGTCTGTACACGTCAACTGCCGCTCTTTCAGACCTAATCTCATTCAGATCTAAGAAAGGTTGGCTGGTGATAGTGATCGGTGTTTTGAAATGGATACCATGGGGAAGTTATTTTCGAAATCCCTATCAATTATGGGCAGCCTTCCTTCCTTCCTTCCTTTCAATTTTATATATATATATATATATATATATACAGACATACATATATTTTTTCTGCTCCCTCAGGTTTCTCCTTGTCGATTTAAATTTCTGATTTACTACATGGCTTCAACAGAGTTGTGGCACTGGCAGATAAAAAGAAGCGATGTATCGGATAGCTGTGAAATGCATCCTATCCCACCGGTTCAGCATGTTTGTTTGATGGAATTAGGGGAGTGTATATTAATATTCAAACTTCATAATTGGTGATACAATTACAAATTTGAATATGTTACAATTCTGTTGAAATTCTTTGCTTGTTTTTTAAAGGTGATAATTTTCTTGCTTCTAACAGTTTTGTAATGTTCGACATTACAAATTAACGAAAGGAAATACAAACAGGATACGAAAGATACTATATTCTTAAATTTTAAAATGTATGTGTTACATTTTTGTAAATTAATTTTAATGAGAGACTACTGAATTCAAACATTAATTAAAAATTATGTTAAAATATAAAAATTATTGAAGGAAATAGATTACTAAATACATATTTATTAGACAAATAGCCATGTAATGTATATGATATATTTGATTCTTTTGAAGCAGGAGTGGCCAACCAAATGATCTTGCGGACCACTTTGGAAATGCATCATAACTTCACAAGCCGCATATAAAATTATATAGACCCATATTAGATTTAGACCCACTATAGATATTTTTGAAGTGAAAAATTTAAACATAAGGAGTTATTATTTTTGTGTTTACTATTTTTTTCTTACAGTAAAAGTAGATAATATAATAATAATGATACTGAGCGCACATTGTAAAGAAATATATAACACTAAAAATGAAATATAAAAATAAATAAATATAAATGAAATAAAAAAACAACTAAATTCATTAAAAAATATTTATTTTAATAGTGCGATATTAGTTTCTACACTCTTTCACTTAGCAAATTGCTATCAGTTTGGATATTTGCACATCGTAATTAGTTTTGCAGGCTAGCATCAGTTATATTTGAGCGTGTTTTGTGTTTTGTCAATTTCATTTTCGGAAAAAAAAAAAAAAAAAAAAAAAAAAAAAAAAAAAAAAAAGCTATTTGCAGGTGTAAGTTGAACCAAAGCGCTAACGACTTGAACTAAAGAGTCTGTTTTTCTGCTATCAACAATCAACTCTGCTCTAGGCACAGTGATGGTCACTACGCCACTGAGGTCACTTGAAGTGAAACATAGAACCTCTAATCTGTTATATTAGATGTTCCTGTTTTATTAGATGGACGCGCATTCGCAGAATATAATTTAATTATTCTGCGAAATCATAATTGTAAACTTATAAATAAAACAGGCAATTATATGTCATATATTCGCAAGAATATTATTTTAAAATCAAAGTTAATTTTTTCTCATAATTTTTGAATATATGAATGCACAATTCCCACATAATGTATTTTTTTAATACATTGGTTTTTCACTACTTTAAATTAAAAATTATTTTTTTTAAAATTTCACATCAAATTAAAAAAAAGTTTTAAATTTTATTACATTTGCAATTATTTTTGCATTTAATTAAAACAATAATTTGAAAAAGTATAATGTAAGACATTTCAAACAATATAAGTTGATGTTTGACAAAACATAACGTTTCTATGTGAGGCTTATTGACTACTTTTACCCGTATAAACACCCAGTTCTAAAACAAAAATGGCAGCTCGGATTCTCTCGTGGCAGATCTGGTTTCCAGAAAAACGTCCATCAAAGTTTTCAAACGGATGCGTTTTCAATCACGGCCATCTTAGCAGGTGCGGCAAAGTTCCACACATTTTTGGATGTTTCAGACGAATATCAAGAGAAAATCGTCTGCCCTGATGCGGATGTCGGGCAAAAATAAGAACGAGGAACGAATGATGATCCGTCTTTGTCTCGGATATCGTCTGCTTCTGTCAGTGGGCTGTCAGATGGCGAGAGATAAATTGATTGGTGGGTTCAGTTATCCAAGATGCCTCACCACCTGACTCTTTAGTTCTTCTGGAGACATTCTTCTTGCAATCCTTTTTTTCGATCTCGTCTGGTCGACGTCACTTTGATGGAGTGTTGACGTGTTCCCATGATGCCTGCGAAAGGAATGGACGTTAAGTGCTTTCGGCTCCATTTTTAAGTGGAAATGAACACAATTTAAGCGAGGGGTTTTAATAATTCAAAATATGATATTATTTATTAAAAAATCTTCTAATATGGATTTTTTTGCTTAGATAATTAAGCATTTCATTGAATTGTTCAATGGACATTCGTTGAACATTCATCCATTTTTGTTTACGACTACAATTAAGCATTTTTATTGAATTGTTCAATGGACAGTCATGACATTCATTTATTTTTATAACTGCAATTAAGTATTTTTCATTGAATTGTTCAATGGACATTAATTGAACATTCATCCATTTTTGTTTATAACTACAATTAAGCATTTTTTATTGAATTGTTCAATGGACAGTCATTGAACATTCATCCATTTTTTGTTTATAACTACAATTAAGCATTTTTTATTGAATTGTTCAATGGACAGTCATTGGATATTCATCCATTTTTTTAAGCATTTTTTATAACTACAATTAAACATTTTTATTGAATTATTCAATGGGCATTCATTGAACATTCATCCATTGTTTATAACTGCAATTAAGCATTTTTGCACTGAAATGTTTAATGGACACTCATTAAAAACATTTTTGCATTTTTAATATGCTTTTATTAGTTTCACCTGTTGTTTGTTTGTTTCTTTTATGTATGTATGTGTGCATGTATGTATGTAACTGACTCTTTGGGCTCGATTTTGCCCTACTTTAAGCGATCCGATTTAATTTAAACGTTGTAGACTTTTCAAGGACCGACGACAATAAAATATTTTGATAAGTTTATTATCTCATCATGATTAGGATCGCCAGGATTAGTGATTAAAACACACAGCCTTTGAAAAGTCATCTTGATCGGGCATAATTTTCCCCTGGAGATCTCTTCTCCTCATACACACTATATAAGCAAAGAACATTACAGAAACATTTAAACAGACATCTTTCAGATATTCAAACCTACGTGGGACAGCGGCACAATGGATAACGCACTTGATTAGGAGATTCCCTGTTCGAATCCTGGTTGGCTCGACATATTTTCATTTAGCCTTTGTTTTATTCACAATAAAATTATTGGAAGAACAGTCCTCCTTACCGGGACCTCATTTAAATATTATAGTTTAAAAACACTAAAAAACACGTTTTTAGAGTTAATCAAACTAAAAAGTAAAAAATATTGGTAACATAAGAATAAAATGACTGACGAGAAAATGAATGTCACTGTTCTAAAAGCGTGGGGTGCTCGATATCAATCATTATAATTTTTCACTAGTTTCATTCGAAATGCAGAGTTACTTTAAAAATGTCATACAAAGCACCCCACGCTTTTAGAACAGTGACAGTCATTTTCTCGTCTGTCATTTTATTCTTATGTTAACAATTATTTTTTACTTTTTAGATTGATTAACTCTAAAAGCGTGTTTTTTAGTTTTTTTCAAACTATTAATTTATTTTAAACATAAAAACTATCAAATTAATATTTTTAGCTTTATTTTATGTTCTGCCTATATGTACAACGAAGCAGTCCACCGAAGGGTTAATAAAGGGAAGGCTTTGTCGTACAAAAGGATTTTTGGGATGTCATATGGTTGGAATTTTGTATCCTGATTAATGATGTAGGACACTTAACATTTAAAAAAAAATACTAGCTGATATGTAACCAGGTATTGTATATGTTCAAGGAAATGAAAAATGTCTACTTTAGTAAATTTAATATGTAGATCTAATGTAATAAACTAAAATAGCAAAAAAAAATAATAATAACAATAACATAATAATAACAACATATTTATAATATAATAACAATAAAATAGGCTGGTTTTAAAATTAAGAGAATTTTCATTTTCTATAGATTATCTCCAGATCTATTCAGATTTTAATGAAATTAGATATAAACGTATGTGGATATAATACAATAAAAATAAAAGATAAAACAGTTATGGTACATTCTCATGATCGTGCTTAAACACTTAAGCACTGAAAGTTCTAATACAGAATTTACAATAATTAGATCAATTGGTTACATCTTACTGTTTGTAGCTCTTATAACCTTACTTAATTCTGTATCTCAGGCAATTCATGAGGACCTGTGGAGATTGGTCCTACTTTACCAGAAACGCTGTTTTAACATTCTGGATAGTTCTTGTAAGTGGAAAAGAAATTATATTTGCAGTCTCAAGAGCATCCCAGACCTCTATAGGGTTCAAATCTGGAGGCATAGCTGGTTAGTTCACCCAAACAAGTAATATAAAAAAAAAAAAATGTAAAAGTCAATTCCTACTTTTTTTCACTCTATTGCAGAAAGTCCTTTATAAATACTTTTCATTCATTTTTTTAAAGTTCATCGGGCGCCATCTATTGGTAGATACATGCAACTTAAATCTAAAAAAAAAAACTAAAATGAATTAATTAAATTTAATTACTGAATTGATATTTGAAAAAACTGTATTAACATCAAGTGTCATCCACTACAAGTTCAAAAACAAATGTACTTGAACTTGAGTGGATGAATAAAAAGTATTTCATGAACGATTGAAAATTTGAACAAATATATATATAGGAGAGCGTGAGCTAATAGAAGGAATAGAAAAAGTTGGTCTACCTTCTCCAAAGTTTAAGGTCCAAATTAACCCTATATGTATGTATAATGTTATCCATTAAAAAAAAAAAAAACTCAGGACTAGCTGCACTGTTGAAAAGACGAATACATGGTTCCAAGTTCTCATTCAAGATTTCATACCAACCATAAATCTTCTGATAAAGACATGAACGAATGTGCATCCATCTAAAATGACACCTGATCAGACGATCAAACACATCAGGCCATCCCACAAGGGCCTGTATGTCGGACGGGACAGATAGATTAAGTTGGATTATACGGTTCTCTTCAGATGAATGCTTGCCAACAATAGTTGGTTTGGCAAGACCAGGATTTATATGGTCCTCCTTTGATCTCTGGTTCAAGGTTAATGTTCTCTGTAGATTGATCTCCTGTGCTCATATGCTAACAGGATAAAAAAGGCAAATCTCCTTGTAAATCTATCCCTTTCGTGTAGCCGTCTATAAGTAGTTAATCTGAAAACTCGAATTCCGATGATTGTATGAATGTCAGAAGAGAATTGAGGAGCTATTCTGTGATAGCTCGCTGTAATAAGAAAATAGCAATCTTATTTTTGCTGTCGTTGCACTGGATAGTGTTGCCAGGGCTTATTGAATATCTTTAAACTGTTTCAATTTAGTATACCCCAAACATAACATTTCAGTCTTTAGATATTTGAAGTTGATATTTCCTTGTTTCCAGCTTCTCCAAGACTATACACCTCATTTTGTCTTTATTCGCTATTCATTTAACTACTTACTTTTGAATTTCACGCAATGTTGCAGAAAAACACCATGAACTTCATCCTGTTGTCTGAAGCTATGAAGCTGAAGTTACCTTGTGCAGTACTAAAGTTTATTCTTCAATATGCACTATATTATAACTTATGAACTCAATCCTTAATTTAAAGCGTTAATCTTATCTTTAGTTCAGTATTTGTCTAGAAAAATCAGAAAATTATATAAATTCTATTAATTTTGAACAGCTGTTCAAATTAGCTCAACTAATAACGATTGAACACAAATTCAGTCACTAATTTCGTATTATTAAGTTCAAAATTAAAACATGAAATTTCGTTACTTATAACGATAAAGAATCTAATATAATACTTTATTAATCGAATTTGGACTTGGCATTACTTTCATATAAGAACAATAATAACAACTTAATATATGCCTTTCAGAAATAGGAAATTGAAAGAAAATAAATAAACGATAGACGAAAATTTAGAAATTATAGCGTATGAAACCAGCAATTATTTGTTTTCATATATTTTGTTATAAAAAGCTAAAAATAAAAAATGAAAAAATAATAAGAAGAAAATAATAATAAATTTTAAAAATCACATAATAAAAAAAATCGCATGATAAAAATTTTTTAATTATCTCATACTAATAACGCATTATTTAAATTTTTATCTAAAATAAAATAACCGTGTAAACTGGCAAAGTTCACTTATTGATTCGAAATTAATTAATTAAAAATTAATTGATCAAAGTTGTATCAAATATTGCTGACAGAAATAAAACATAAAATATTTAATTTATTTTTTATGGCCAAATATAAAGTAAATATAAATAGAATGAAATTCAGAATGAAAAAATAAAAACATTAAACATTTCACATGAACATAAAACATATATACATGTATTTAAAAAGAGAAGAACACTATAACAAAACTTACCATTTTCATTTGATTTTTAAAGCAATTCCTAATATAAATCTCAATCAATGTATATATAACTCTTCAGCACTCAGCCCCTGGTGTGCCAAGGCCATTTGCCTACTGGCAGATTTCGAGACAGTAGATGACTCCTTTTATCTACAGGGTAGGGTTGTGAACCCTAGGCGCAAACGCCCTACAATCATATTAGACCGGGAGCTATGGTTTAAAGTGTATTCCGAACCACTATAAACAAGCACTGAAACCACTATAACATCCACAGGGACTCGAATCCAAAGTCTATGACACCGAGGGCCAGATATATATACACAGAGGGAAATTGAGAGATTTCAAATGTAAACCACAGAAATTACAATAATCATATATAAAAAAATTGCAATAACCACATATTTTTTTTTTTTAAAAATTGCAATAATCATATTGTTATAAATGGAATTTTTTAAACAAATTGTATCTCGTATATTAAATAAATAATCTATTTAGTTCATTATACAAATAACTGTATCATTTTTTTATTTAAAACAAATACAAAGAAATCCACTTATTTCAATAGCATTTATTTCATCCAAACATTTTTCCAAAACAAAGCCGTTACAGATACAGTTAGGGCGTGTTTACCTGCAAAGATATTCAATATAAGTCCACATTGTTCCCAATTAGAATTAACATGGAAAACAAAAGCCATTTTTATTCCCAAAAAATCTTTTTCATTGATTCAACTCTTATTTCACTGAATCGTTTGCAAAAATTTATTGAGAGCCATTGTTACAACGGAGGTCCCAGGGTTGCATGCACAAGAATATTTTTGATTGCATTTTGCTATTCATTAAGTTAATTGCTGAATATTCTCGATAAAGAGAATATTTCATAAAAGTTCGCCAATTTTTTTTTTTTTTTTATCGCCAAAGAGGGGGAAACTGTTTTACGCATTCCCTAAGGCATTTGATAAATTGTGAAATGCGTATTCTCGTAACAGATCGACTAATTAAGCAATTAAACAGAACGGAGTGGTTAAAGTTTTAATTAGATTGAGAGAACTGCGCCAAAATACTTCGCCACAGCAATTTTTTTTGGCGGCATTTTGGATCATTTATTATTGGCCATCGTCAGAACAGCCGATAAAAAGACGACAACGGATTTTTCCCCCTATTTTCCCTTTATGCAAAGCAGGGATATGTTATAAATGAGAATGGATTGGGGAAAAGAGAGGGATAAAAAATATCCCTGTGATCGAAGTAATAATGAAATAAATCGAAAAATTAATTTTGGGGGACAAGAAGTTTGGAAGTTGAAGTCACTTAGGAAAGTGAATGGCTTTTCGTAGAATGGGGACATAACAGGGAAAAATTACCTGGAGGTATGGAATTGGGGATTTTTGTATGAAGGAAATGAAAAATTTTCAATGTTACAATTGTTTGTTAGTATTGTGTAATTCGAGATACAGAATTAATTTTTAATATTTTCTCCTCTTTATGCGAAATTGTGAATTATTTTATTTTGAACTTTTTGACTTTAATAACTGCTTCAGGATTTTTAATTCAGTTATTTAAATATACTTTTATTCATTTTACTAATTATTTATAATTTTTATTAAGCCGAAAAATTACTGTTGATTAAAATGTGATAGTAAAAATTGAGATTACAGCAAGACTATTATTTTCTTCATACAATAAACATGTATTATTATTTCCTGAATTGGATTTATAAAAATATTTTAGTTGACTATTTTTTCTTTTAAGTATTTTAAAATTAAAAAAGAAATGGAACATTTCGCTTTTATTCTATGGAAATTAGAAATGAGTACAGTTTTGAAGAAGCTATTCAGAAAAACCTATTGGAAATGTGTAGTATTCTACTCTTTATATTAGTATTGTAACACTTTTAATCACGGGTAGAGTTTTGGTATTTTATTCCCAGGAGAAAGGAATGTATATTCTTTGACAAGTACATAATAACAACTTCTTACTCAAATTTGAAAGCAGACAAACAGTAATGTGGTTAGTTATGTTACATGCAATTAGTTTCGTATTAATGAGAACAACCTGCCACTTAAATCTGATGGCAGATATTTGGTGTCGTGTATAATGAGACTCAGGAAAGTAGCGAATGTATGTGTGACCTTCACATTTCGAAACAACTGTAGATTGAATATGTACTACACCATGAATTGTTCCATTTGACTGGTGATCGATCGTGAGCTGCAGAAATGTCTGCTCCAATGAGATGTGAGGGAAACTGACTTCTTGTCGGATTTTCTGAAATGGAGGTTTTTGAGAAGAAACAATAGAGTTCTGCGACGAGTCGACTAAAAGTGTTGTTTTTTTCCCTCTGAGTTGACTGAATAGAGCGGTTTTCAAACCCCTTGTGGTTTTCTTTATGTGTATATTCGTATGATAATTAAGGTCTGCCGCAGATAAGGCAATTAGATTCGACGTAGACTGGAGAACTCTGAAAATCTCCGAGCTTGGAATGAACTGCACTTGTGATTTAATCGTGCACTTGTGATCAAATTTAATTTTCATTTTCATTTCTTTGTATAATAATCTAGAATTTATTATATAAATATATATGTATATGTACAGTACTTAAATTAAAGTGTTTCCATGAACCTGAAAGTAGCAGAACCTGAAGTCTTGAAGCTGTTATAGGTCTAATATAAGCCGAGATGCTACAGTATTAATATATATAATTTTTCTTTAAAATAATAACACAAGTTTGAAAAATTATTATTATTCTATAATCTTAAAAACTAAATTTATTACTATATTTGTTTACATTAAAAATAAATTATTTTCACTTAAAGCAAATATTTTGTTTTTTAATAATATTATAAAAAGATTTTCAAAAATATATCTTTATAATAATTATTCTTTTAATCTTATAGTATGTATAATTTTATTCAACTTAAATTAGCAGAGAAAACACGATTATGTATACACAACGCTTAATTTTCCTGCTCTTAATTTTTGGCTTTTAATAAAAATTTATTAACTTTACTTAATATTTCAAATTATTATAATTAAAGAACTAAAAATCACTTAGCAATAATTACATCAAATAAATTTTAAGCTTAGATAAGAGAGACTTTAATGTTCTTAAATGCGAACTTTCTTTCCTTTTAAATATAATTGTATAAAATTTAATTAAAGAAAATGCGAAATAATTCTCATAAAACAGGGAATAAATTACAACGTTTATCACAATAAAACCTTCTTGTTTAACAGCCATCACTTCGCAGAAAATCATAACTCAGAAAACTAAACGTCAAATTACCACATAAATTTCACTTACTACACACAACCCAGAGAGTTTTTCCCTAACCCAACCACTACGCCATTTGTCGTCATTGTTATCATGCGAGTACAGTTACAGTTAAAGCTAGCCGCACTTCAAATTATTCTCGAAATGTAACAAAGCGCAATCCGAGCCTCCAGATTAGCATAATGCATGGCCGACACGTTTATCTTTACTTTTCCTGGCTGTTCTATTTAAATCCCTTTTTTATTTTATTTTATTTATTTTTAAATTTCTTTTTCCCCTCCACTTTTAGTGATCGACTGTAACGTCAACTGCAACTGTTTTCCCAGCTGTAATTACGCATGCCTTTTTTATTTCAAGGGGGAGGGAGGGAACTCCGCGGTAAGATAAAAATGCCCTTGATGTTCACCAGGTGGAGCTAGCAGGCGTGCTAATAATTTAATTTGCGCCGCATTTTCTAAAACAAAACGGATAAGTGGGAGTTAGATATCGAATATAATGACCACTTGGCGCCAGTTATCCGATCTGATTACCACAGAGAGGTTGTAGGGTATTAGGAGGAATATTTTAGGCCTCTTAATTGGAGATTTTAGTCAGAAATAAGGTTTAAATGGATCACGGAACGAGCTGGGATGAAGAATTATGATTGTCTTTCAGCACGTAAATATAATGGAATGATCGCTCCCTTACAATACGCAGAACGGTAGATATTGGAAATTTTTTGCTCAATAATCTAATAGCATTAATCAAAGTGATAAAGAGCAGAAGGTAATCAACGATAGCTGAATTATAAAATGCATTTTAGTGGTATTATTATTTATTTTTCAGATTGTAGTTTATTATAATTTATTTCTCTTGCCCGAAAAACAGCTGAAAAAGTAAAGGGTTCGTTTTTTTACCCAATTTATCAAATTTTAGGTACGTATAAAACAACTTTTCCAATGGCCGCCTGATGGCCAATTGGTTATCTGTCTGGCCTTTGTTAAAAAAGGATTCCAGGTTCATATCTGGGTGGTGGAATGGTTTGTTAGTGGTTTGAAATCGGGGCCTGATGGTCGAGTGTCTAGCGCCCTCGGTGCCACAGGTTTCAGGTCCGAGTTCCAGAGATGCCATAGATGTTTCCAGTGGTTCGGAATCCACTTTAAGCCGTAGGTCCCTTTCTCATATGACCGTAGAATGTCACAGAGCCCAATCAGACTCTCACCCATAACATTCCCAAACAATATAGGGCAACTCAGCTCTAGTCACAGTGATGTGGTGTGGCGTAGTAGTAGTAGTAGCAGTAGTAGTAGTGAGTGAGCCCTGAATGACCGACTGGCTAGCGCTCTGGCTCTCGTTGCCACAGGATGCGGAAAAGAGTCCGGGCAGGTGTCATGGATGCTATGTAGTGGTTCGGAATCCACTTTTTCAGGTCCCGGTCTCATATGACCGTAAGAGCTTAATAAGAATCTTCAAAACGGATAAGTGGAGTTAGATAACGAATATATTGGCCACTTGACGCCAGTTATCCGATCTGATTACCATCAACAGGTTGTAGGGCATTATGGGAATATTTTAGGCTAATTGGAGATTTTATCAGAAATAAGGTTTAAATGGATCACGGAACGAGCTGGGATGAAGAATTATGATTGTCTTTCAGCACGTAAATATAATGGAATGATCGCTCCCTTATAATACGCAGAGCGGTAGATATTGAAATTTTTTTGCTTAATAATCTAATAGCATTAATCAAAGTGATGGTATAGAGCAGAGGGTAATCAACGATAGCTGAATTATAAAATGCATTTTAGTGGTATTATTATTTATTTTCAGATTATAATTTATTTCTCTTGCTCGTAAAACAACTGAAAAAGTAAAGGGAAGTTTTCACTCAATTTAACAAAAAAATATGAACCAAATTTCAATGGCGCCATGATAGCCGATTGGGTAGCACTCTGGTCTTGGTACCACAGACTTCAAGTTCGAAGCCTACCGTTGGCATGGGTGTTTGTTAGTGATTCGGAATCGGGGCCTGAATAACCATTGTCTGGCGCTCGGTGCCACAGGTTTCAGGTCCGAGTTTACAGGTGCCTTGGATGTTTGTAGTGATTCGAATCCAATATTAAGCCGTAGGTCCCTGTCTCATATGACTGTAAATCCCTCATAGAGCTCAGACAGATTTCTCACCAACATCATTCCCAAACTGAACAGTAGGCAATTCAGCTCTAGGCACAGTGATGTGGTGTGGTGTAGTAGTAGTAGTGGTTCGGAATCCATGTTAAACTGTATGTCCCGGTCTAATTAACTCTTAGTGTGCAAAAGATGACCGTAGAGCAACAAACAAAACCATAACTAGACCACATTTCAATAAGTGCATGCAAAAAATGGCGTTAATAATAAATAACCATTAATAACAAATAGATAACGATTATTCGCCGCTGGAAAATGGAAATTTTGTAGCAGAATCAGCATTAGCCAGACGCATCATGGAGTATACTACCATGACTATTATACCTATAATCATCTTGTTTCTCTTTAATTTGAAAGAAATATCCCTAAAGGCATATAGGAGGAGGGTGCTCGCATTCTAAACCAGGGGAGGGATTTTCCAGCTTAGAAATTTACCATTCTTATCTTGCAAAAAGACATTTTGCTAAAAATACCGGAAGTCTGGATCAGATTGTTATTCCTACTTCCCTTGCAGATACAAATGGTTTGGTAAAATCTAAGATTATAATTAATTCTAAGATCAAAATTAAATACAAAACTAAATTACAGAACTAACAGTTCAATGTTATAAACAGAAATTAAAAATTACTATTTTTTTCCTAAGCATATTAGTTATTGATTTCCATATCAATGTTTCTCATGAATATAAGGGCCTGATGGCCGAGTGGCTAGTCCTCGGTACCACAAGTTCCGAGTTCGAGTCCAGGTGGCGACATGGATGTTTGTCGTTATTCGAAATCCACTTTAAACAGTTGGTCCCGCTTTAATATTATCGTAGAGCGTTGTGAGGGTAGTGTTACTCGCTTTCGTAGCATGTGTTCAAAGGTACACGTGCCACCTGGTTGGTGCTAAATGAGTAACAGTGGTGCAGCCCTTGTTTATGGCATAAAGATTAACTGTCTCTCTATTGTCAGCTGTATTAGAACAACAACATTTCACATGAATAATTAAATTTCATTTTAAATCTGAAAGAAATTTTAAGAACTGCATATAGTTCTATTTCATCTACTAATCTAATATAAAAAAATTATTAAAAGCATTTAATAGTAGAACTAAAAATAATTTTTTTTTTGTAATTAAAAATAGTAATAGTAAGTCCTTTTTTTTTTTTGTAATTTTTTTAATCATCTTTTCATCCTCCATTTTCTTTTAACAAAAAAAAAAAAAAAAAAAAAAAAAAAAAAAAAAACCTTTCACGGAATTATGCCCTTGTAGACAGACAGTCAGTTAATCACAACCCAGAACAAATAACATTTAGACTTTTTTACTAATTTATTAAATAAACCCCTCGTTTATTAGGAGAATATCGATAGAAAATAACAATAAAAAAAAAAAAAAAATCATAACCCATCCCATTTTTTTTTTTTTTCCTTCCAAAACCCCCAACCCCAACGCCACCTGGCGACAACCCTCTCCCTACATCTGTCCATAATTCACTTAACTTCCCCATTAGGATAATTTTCTCCCACTTTCCTTTTTCCACGTTAGATACACACTAATACGATAGAACACCAAACAAGTATTAAAATATATATGAAATTCAAATTGAAGAAAAAATTCTGACAATCAACAAAGAAGGTAGAACCAGAAGAAAGTAGCTTCATTAAGGAATGTATACCTTTAGGATATTAGATCTCATTCCTTCTCACTTGAAAGATTAAAATTTAATCAAATGTATCTAACGATGTATTCTAATAACAGGAAGAAATAACAATTTTTGACCTTAGAAGTGCTTTTATTTATTATTATTATTTACATGAATTATTTTAAAATTAAACATTTTTATTTTTGCTGTTTATTAATTTAAAAACACAGGTTTGGTATTTAAAGGTACATTTATTCGAATATTATTATTATACTATTTTAAAATAGACTAATTCTAATAACAGCAATTGTTAGTGTATTTGTTACAAACACAACAATAATTTTATTACACAGTGGGTTTTTTTTTTTTTTTTTTTTTTTTTTAACTCATTCATGTTCCATTTTCATTTAGAAAAAAAAATTGAATAAATAAATAAGTAATATAAATACATAAATAATAAAAAAAAAATGGAAAAAAAAAAAAAAAAAAAAAACATTTCACAGAATTACAGCTCTTATAGACAGACAATGATTTAATCACAACCAAGAACAAATAACATTCAGACTTTAACTAACTTATTAAACTCCCTCGCTCATTAAGAGAATATCGATAAAAAATAACAACAATAATAACAAAAAACGAATCATAACCTATCCCATTTTTTTTTTCCTTCCAAAACCCCCAACCCCAACGCCACCTGGCGACAACCCCCTCCTCCCTCCATCTCTCCATAATTCACTTAACTTCCCCATTAGGATAATTTTCTCCCACTTTCTTTGATAGTAATACCGCGGCAGATTGGGCAGTCTTGCGTTTTAATGCAGCCAGAGAGATAAGGCCGTCTGTGTGTGAGGTCCCACCTTCTCTCTTATCTGGGGCCCCAATTACGTAATTTTTACCCTCCTAATCGCAACCCCAGCTCATTTATACTCTGGTGGAGGCATTTAGCGTTTCGTGAGATCTGCATTAAGTCGTGCCGAAGGGATTTTTGCTTTAAGCCTCGTGGAAGCAGTTTTCACTTGTTTCCTTGCATGCGTTTCATTCGTCAAATCTAACGTGCTGTGTTTTTGAAATTTAATGAGTGTTAAAAATTTATAGGATTTTAAGTTGGATGTATTATATGTTAAATAAATATGTTATGTTATTTATTTTATGTTTCGTTATTTTAACATTTTATGTTATGTTAAAAATTTAATAAATTAAATTCATTAAATTTAGTTAATTTAATGTTTTTAATATATATGTTAAATAACGTTAAGTGGCATATTTTAAATAACGTTATGTGGCTAAAGCACTGTTCAATTTTTAGATTGAGTGAATGTGTACAATTTAAGTTACTGTTAAAACAGTTAAATATTTAAGTTAAAATCGCTATAAAAATTCTATTGATTCATTATTAATACTTAGAAAACTTTTCATGGACAAAAAAAATGCTTTAATATCAATGCCAAATCATAAATTTCTTTTAAAATATTTTTTAAATAATTTAATCCGTTTAGAGGTCTGAAGAGCCAGACAGTCGTGCTATTCTCGGTGTAAAGCGTACCAATGAAAAACGAACAACAGTTACGATGATTCCTTGTAACACCAAGGATTGTTTCTTGTAATATTCCTGGAGGATTCATTGTAGAATACCTAATAATTCATTAGGAATTTAATCCATTACAGCACCAAGGAGGATTCCTTATAATACCAAGGAGTTTACCTTGCAATGCCAAGGAGGATTCCTTATAGCACCAAGAAGGATTTCTTGTAGTACCAAGGAGGATTTTGTATGATTCCTATGCATCTCTTGTAGTATTAAGGAAAATGTTTTGGTACACAAACAGTAACTTGGTATCCTGGTTAATACAAAATAAAATAAAAAGCAATCATATAAATAAGAAATGGCTTCATGGCTTTTGTATTGAAAGAAAAAAAAATTAAAATTGAAATATTTTTAACAGAATATGCTGAGAAAATTTCAGTCTTATATTCAATAGTTTTTTATGTTTAACATATTTGAATCATTATACTTGTTATTATTTCCTAGAAGAAATAATTTGAAAAAAATTTTTTTCACTGGCATAGCTTAGTATTTTAATCGTTGATGACTAACAAAAATTTACATAAAAAAATTTACATCAACGTTTAATGCTTTAAATTTTGAACTATCAATCAATTATTCGGGATATAATATATAAAATTTTTAATTATAAATTAATCTGAAAATATTTTTGAATTAATAATCATGTATTATAATATCAAAATACTGAAAGACATTACATTACAATCGTGAACTTCTAAATATTTAAACAGTTTGTTATAGATGAAACATGCGTTTATTATTACCTTAAAGTTTTCCTGTAGAAATATATATTTAAAAAAAAAAAAATCCTAATTCATTTTTGTCAAATATTTTAAAACATTAAAAAAACTTCTTTATACTGTTTAATAATATTGTTTATGGTATGTATTCAAAAGAGCAACATAATTTTTATTATTTCGAGTTAAAAACAAGGGTTATTATTCTTCCAAAATAAAATGAAATTAAATATTTTAAATTTTACTCAATATTCTCAATTTAATTACACTGAATACACTGAATTATACTAAAGCAGCTTTTCCCTTGTTATTACACAGTTAAAGTTGTAGACCATTTCATTACAAAAACATAATTTGATAATTTAAAGACTTCATTATTTAATAGAAGAAACGAGTAGAGCTTTCTTGCAGGACACTCAGAGTAACTGTTCCGTATTTGCCTGTCGGTTTTGAAATGAAAAAATGACAAGTGACAATGCAAACCACTGACTCCACTTTTTCAAGATCTCACTGTAGCCCATGTCAATAGCGAATCAAAACAACTTTTCGCATTTTAACAAGCAATAATTATTGAGTTAGAAAAGGAACTTATGAGAAAATTTGATCAATTTAAAATAAATTAATTAAAAGTTCATATTTTCTCAATTTAAATAACTTTTATTGATCAGTAAAGTATATGCCTAATTAACTGAAATCTAGAATCAACATGAACTTTTATAATACTTGGACAAAAATTTATGGTAATATGCATACAATCAATGCACGCCATTTCTTTTATTTCTCTTATTTCATAATTATTTTAAAGAAAATAAATCGCTATATGATTTAAGAAATTTAATTAAATTATATTTATCAAATTCAATTTATCGAATTTAATTAAATTTATCTAATTCATATCAAATTCTATCAAATCTTATTTAGAGAATACATAAATTTTTATCACATTTAATTTATGAAATTTAACTAAATTTATCAAATTTATTTCATTGAATTTATCAAATCTAATTTATCGAATTTATCAAATTAAATTCATCGAATTTATAAAATTAAATTCATCCAATTTATCAAATTAAGTTCATCCAATTTATCAAATCTAATTTAACGTATTTATCAACTTTAATAAAATTTAAATTTAATTTATCGAATTTATCAATTTAATTTGTCGAATTTATCAAATTTAATTTATTGAATTTATCACATTTAATTAAATTTATAAAATTTAATTTATCGATTTTATGTTTTCATCGAGTTTATCAAAATTAACTAAATTTATCAAATTAAATTCATCGAATATATCGAATTTATCCAATATAATTTGTTGAATTTATCAAATTTAATTTATTTAATTTATCACATTTAATTAAATTTATCAAATTCATCATATTTAATTAAATTTATCAAATTCATCATATTTAATTAAATTTATCAAATTCATCATATTTAATTAAATTTATCAAATTCATCAAATTTAATTAAATTTATCAAATTTATCTTTTCGAATTTATCAAATTTAATTGAATTTCATATTATATGAATAAAAATCTTCTGCCTCATATACTTACAACAAAATATCTTCATGAAGCACCCTTTTTTTCCATTCATCCCAAATATTAAAATCTACTAATTCCAACTTCATACATATATAAAAAAAAACTACCTTACACCGCGATTTTTCCTGAAGGAAGCATAAAGTTGGAAGCCCTAAAATATTGGCATTTCTTTTTCTATGCATGTAATGCGCACTGCGGGGACCCCATAAAACAAGCCAAGCCGACTGCGCGTGCTGGCAGGCTTGTTGGTTGCTCGCCAACTTATCATTTGCGTGTTTTATGCTTCATATTTCAGTCAGCCCCTGTCGTGCGTCTTGATAAACGATGGTGCTGTAATGGGCACGGCCTGCGAGAGATTTTATTTTTGTGCGGCGGCTGACCTTAGCAAAAATGCAGAGCGCGTATTTGTAGGTTGCTGGCTATGGTTTGCTTTAACGAGTCTTTTGTTGTAATGCTCAGATAATGGGTCCTTCTATTTTAGTGGGAATGGACCGCTAACTGTGCGGTAAATATATAGGGGACATTAAAAGTGTAAGCGGTTGTTCGCTTTCTGTTATCGTTCTGCTGTGGATGTTGTTCTTTCTGCTTTGCTGGTTGTCCAAGAATCCTTTAGTGATTGTACAAGGACGTAATGGCTGGTATCATGGCCATGCTGATTTGTTATGTACTGAAGTCACCGATTTAAAGTTTCTTACATAATAAAATTTATACTTGTTTTAGTATAAATTTTATGTAAGAAAGAATATAATAATATACGTAATAAGTATTATATATATATTGTTATATGTACATATATTAATATATGTAGTAGAATATATTATTTATGTAAATAAGAATTAAATTTTTGCAAATATTAAAAACAAGTTTCTTACTTAATATTATATTTTCTAACTGAAAAAATGAGTCGTACTCATGTAGGTAATGGAATAAATTATTTTCATTATCTACTTTTTTATTTTTTATATTAATATATGTAGTAGAATATATTATTTATGTAAATGAATTAAATTTTTGCATATATTAAAAACAAGTTTCTTACTTAATATTATATTTTTTAACTGAAAAAATTTACTCATGTAGGTAATGGAATAAATTATTTTCAATTATCTACTTTTTTTATTTGATTGGTTTTCTTTAGTTCCGAGAATTAATTTTAGCTATTTTGATGTGGATAGCTGTAAAATTAAAAAGATTTGTAACAAAAAAATCTTTTTTATTTCTTAACTAAAACTAGGTTTGGTTTGTCACTCTACGGTCCTCTTGGGCACACGAGGGTTAAACAGACCGAGACCTACAGTTTAAATTGGATTCCAAACCACTCACAAACATCCATGCCACCACCAGGATACGAATCTGAAGTCATTAAAACTAGGAATATTATACAATGCTTGGATTACAATTCCATGTTCCTGGAATTAACATACATCGTATTTTTCATTCAATGCGACTGTAAAAACATGGAATTTTACACAATCTTCAACATAAAAAATAAGTGTTTACTTTTTTTTTTTATAATATCTGAAATCTCCGATCAAAGTGCTTTTGATTTTTAGTTCCTTTTTCAATAATTTCTAAAAAATATGAAATTCTCCAGAAATAAAATTTAATTAGATATTTGGAAAATAATTTGCAATTAAATTTTAAAGACTTTCTATTCCAATAAAATTTTATTAAAACCTGTAAAGCAACTGTCAAGGAAAAGTTGTTACAGGAAACAAGAACAACAAGACGAATAAAGAGAGAGAGAAAAAAAAAAAAAAACACAAATAATCTGGAAATATTAACTACAATATGCCAACTGCAATACAAGACTTTGTTTATAGTTATTTTAACTTTTAGCATCAAATCTTTAACTTTCTTATTCAATTGATTTAAGATTAAAGAATTTTTACCCCCAAAATCTTTCATCTAAAAGAACATTCTTGAGATTCAAGATAATAAAAATACATATCAGATAGTAGGCTTAGATATTTCAAATCTTTTAATTTTTGCTCAGACAAAAGCTAAATTAATTAAATTATTATTTTCGTAAAATTGCCCATTTATGTATCTCTTTTGAAATTATTTCTATCCATTTACATAAGAAATTCAATATTACATGGAATATTATAATTATTTAGTTAACTCGTGTTAAAATTATATTCATCTTAGTTTGCTTTTTATTTTACGTCAGATTGGTGAGTTTCAATATGAAATAAAATATATTTTTCTCTATAATCTGTATTTCTTTAATAACAGATGTTACCTAAGCAAACAAACTAGAGAAAGAAGAAATCTTGGTTGATTTAATTTAATTTAATTACTTATTTTTTATCGTATATTTCCATGTATAAGTCGAGAATTTTTATAACTTTTTCTAAAGTTAAATTGCGGGCGTTGGCTTATATACGGATCCGCTAGTTTTCATAAAAAATTGGCACTTTTCTATTATCAGAGCTCAAGCAATAAATCGCCAAATATTGTTAACTATATCACGTTTTTATTTTCTATTTCTTAAGTATTTTTATTATTAAGTATTCTTATTAATATTTAATTAAATGAGTTATTTGCTTTTTGAAAATGATTTTCGAAATTGTTTATATTGCTGGTTCGTTGCATCGTCGCCAAAAGGAAAACTTTGATTATGGAGAAACTTACGTCCTACTGATGGAAAAGTACCAAATAAAATATTAAAACACCGTAAATAATTGGCACATAAAATTAAAAATGCGAGAGGAAAATTACTTTAGTCTTTTAATATATTTTTTGGGTGTTTAGAATGCAACTTTTATTTAAAAAAAAAATGGGATATTGGAGAAAATGGGAAAAGATGGGATCAAATGGGCATTTAATGGGATATCAGCATATTTCAATATTACTGGAATTTCTTTTCCATTTCGTCATATATACGGGTTTTGAAGTAAAAACGCACTCTCGGCTTATACACGGGGTCAGCTTTTATTCCGAAATGTACGATAATTGTAATCTTAATTAACTCTTAACATTAAATATTTCGTATACATATTCCACATTATCTATGCATAAACAAAAACCCAATTATGTTTAAAGAAAAAAATTTTGTTTTTACCACACTTCAATTAATATGTTTCCTAATAAGCGAAAATTTAATTTAACTAAGTTTTGCTGAAAAAAAACTATCAATAAAATATATTTAAAGTTTATAATTTTAAAAATGTCATGTTTTTATAAATATAGATATATTAACCATATAAGAGATGACATTCCTTCTATATATCACGAGAACATCAGGTATGTAGCAAATTCAGAGTTAATCAAGTATATCATTTAAAGTTTGCTATATTTTAACTTTGCAGTTTGGAATAAAGGGGTTGGGCATTTAGTGGTTTCATCTTCCTTCCTTCCTTCTTGAGCTCAAGAGAAGGACTTACAAGCCTTCAATAATCTATGGTGTCCTAAGGATATTTTCTAAATATTTTATTCATAATTTTTTGAAAATTATAATTTTCATTATAAGCTATTGTAGTGAAAACTAAAATTTTAAATTCAAAATTCATGAAAAAAATAAAAAAATTAAAAAAATCAAAATTCATTACAATATTTGTGAAGAAAAATTTGGAATCATTACAACAACACACCCAGTAACAGGTAGTAAAACGGTGTCCTAAGGAGCGTTTCTAATTTATGGTATTCTAAGGAGCTTTTCTGATCTATAGTGTCCTAAGGAGCTTTTCTAAATATTCTATTCATAATTAAATTCATAATTTTTACTCATAAGTATTTCAAAATTCAAAGAAGACTCAAAAAAAAAAAAAAAAAAATTCAAAATTCAAAATTTATGACACAATTTGACAAGAAAAATTTTGAAAACCATAATCATTGTAAAGCACCCAACAATACGTAGTAAAACCTCGTTCTGTTTCAAGCTGCCACTAGGTCACGAGTAAGTCACAACATACTAATGAGAGGAAAATATTACACAACTTAAACAGCAAGTTTAGTGAAATGCATTTTTAGTTTCATACTTTCATGAAATATACTTTTAATTTTTTTATCAAAAACAATTGTTACTTTTATTTAAAAAAAAGGGAAAAACTTGAAGAATCCTGGATTATTTTACAGCTGCCTTAATTTTAAGACATTCCATCACTTCCAGTTTTTATAATAATAATCATTGTAACGCATCCATCAATATGTAGTAACACCTCGTTCTCTTTCGCCTTGCTACTAGGTCGGTAACTTGACCTAGTACAGCATACAACATATCACTTCGAGAAAGGTACAAGCATACAAATGAATGGAAAATATTATTCAACATAAGTTCATTTTTACGAAATTACTCAACAAAATTTTTTATAAACCGCAACCAAAAAAACCTTGAAGATTCCTGGATTATTTTACAGCTGCCTAAATTTTAAGACATTCCATCACTTCCAGTTTTTATAATAATAATCATTGTAACGCATCCATCAATATGTAGTAACACCTCGTTCTCTTTCGCCTTGCTACTAGGTCGGTAACTTGACCTAGTACAACATACAACATATCACTTCGAGAAAGGTACAAACATACAAATGAATGGAAAATATTATTCAACATAAGTTCAGAGAAATTACTCAACATAAACCGCTATAAACCGCAACCAAAAAAACCTTGAAGTTTCCTGGATTATTTTATAGCTGCCTAAATTTTAAGACATTCCATCACCTCCAGTTTTTATTACAATAATCATTGTAACGCATCCATCGATAGGTAGTAAAACCTAGTTCTCTTTCACACTGCCACTAGGTCAAGATAACTTGACCTAGTACAACATATAACATACCACTTCGAGTAAGGTATAACATACAAATGAGTGGAAAATATTATTCAACATAAACCGCAAATTCAGCGATAATTTTCTTAATTTTTTCAAAATTGAAAAAAAAAAAATTCAAAATTTTGACAAGAAAAATTTTGAAAATAATAATCATTGTAAAGCACCCAGAAATAAGTAGTAAAACTTCGTTCTCTTTCACTCTGCGACTAGGTCACGAATAAGGTACAACATACAAATGAGTGGAAAATATTGCTTCAACATAAACTGCAACTTCAGCAAATGATTTTTTACCTTCATGCTTTCAAAAAAATTTTGTAGGAAGATTCACTAATTTTAAAAAAAAAATATATATTTGAAGAATCCTGGATTACTGTATGGCTGACTTAATTTTAAGGCATTCCGTCACCTCCAGTTTTTACAGCAACTGGTCTTCGTCAGGGCACTCCTAACCCGATCTGTTTTTTATGGAATTTCAGAATGCTCCCTCTACGAGTACAACCTACAACCTGACCTAGTACAACATGCAACATACCATTTCGAGTAAGGTACAACATACAAATGAGGGGAAAATATTATTCAATATAAACCCAAGTTCAGCGAATTCAGTTTTACGCTTCAGGCTTTCAAAAAATTTTGTTAAAAAGAATTGCTTTTTAAAAAAACCCAAAAACTTGAAGAATCCCGGATTACTTTACAGCTGCCTTAATTTTAAGATATTCCATCACTTAAAATTTTTATAACAATAATCATTGTAACGCATCCTTCAATAGGTAATAAAACCTCATGCTCTTTTAGGCTGCCACTAGGTAGGTCACAAGTAAGGTACATATAAATATAAGGTAACATATAGATGAGTGGAAAATATTACTCAACATAAACCGCAAATTCAGTGAATGAATTTTTACGTTTCATGCTTTCAAAAAAATCAACTTGAAATTTTTAAATAAAAATAAACGTTACTTTAAAAAAAAAAAAAAATTCCAGAAAACTTGGAGAACCCTGGATTACTTTATAGCTGCCTTAATTTTAAGATATTCCATCACTTAAAATTTTTATTACAATAATCATTGTAACGCATCCTTCAATTGGTAATAAAACCTCGTGCTCTTTTAGGCTGCCACTAGGTAGGTCACAAGTAAGGTACATATAAATATAAGGTAACATATAGATGAGTGGAAAATATTTCTCAACATAAACCGCAAATTCAGTGAATGAATTTTTACGTTTCATGCTTTCAAAAAATCAACTTGAAATTTTTTAAATAAAATAAACGTTACTTTAAAAAAAAAATTCCAGAAAACTTGGAGAACCCTGGATTACTTTATAGCTGCCTTAATTTTAAGATATTCCATCACTTAAAATTTTTATTACAATAATCATTGTAACGCATCCTTCAATAGGTAATAAAACCTCGTGCTCTTTTAGGCTGCCACTAGGTCACATGTAAGGTACATATAAATATAAGGTAACATATAGATGAGTGGAAAATATTACTCAACATAAACCGCAAATTCAGTGAATGAATTTTTACATTTCATGCTTTCAAAAAATCAACTTGAAATTTTTTAAATAAAAATAAACGTTACTTTAAAAAAAAAATTCCAGAAAACTTGAGAATCCTGGATTACTTTTTATAGCTGCCTTAATTTTAAGATATTCCATCACTTAAAATTTTTATAACAATAATCATTGTAACGCATCCTTCAATAGGTAATAAAACCTCGTGCTCTTTTAGGCTGCCACTAGATAGGTCACAAGTAAGGTACATATAAATATAAGGTAACATATAAATGAGTGGAAAATATTACTCAACATAAACCGCAAATTGAGTGAATGAATTTTTACGTTTCATGCTTTCAAAAAAAATCAACTTGAAATTTTTTAAATAAAAATAAACGTTACTTTAAAAAAAAAAAAAATTCCAGAAAACTTGAAGAATCCTGGATTACTTTATAGCTGCCTTAATCTTAAGGCGTTCCGTCACCTCCAGTTTTTACAGCAACTGGTCTTCGTCAGGGCACCCTAACCCGATCTGATTTTTATGGAATTTCAGAATGCTCCCTCTACGAGAGCGGATACCGGCATAAAAGACTGCCTGTTAATAACCCAGTGGCAGGCACTTCACATCCATCATTTTTAATACAAGCCGAATGTGCAATTGGCGTGACCACATCTGTCTCTTTCCCTCCATCCCAGAAGGATAGACAGAAGAATCCAGCATTATAAATAATGAAAGAACACCAGAAGAATGAATGAAGGCTGGAAAAAAATACTTCTTTCCAGTCGGCCCGAATAACATGTGATAGACGTTGACAGGCCTACAGCTTCATCGGTGGGTTTTATACTGAGAAGTGAGAGAGAGAAAGCCATTATTTATTGTACTGTTGTTAATTTCCAGACCGGGGTGTTTCGTTTTTGCGAGTGTGCTTGTTTCAAAGAGTGAAAGCTGTTCCGAGTTTCTTTTCGCCCGCCATGATTTATGTCTGACAGAAAGAAAAGGGCTATTTAAGAGCGGCCATTTTTTTTTTTATTACTTTTATCCTTCCAAGTTTCCTGTCCATAATTAATAATCTTTTTCCTTATCGCGAGGCAAAATCTGTAATTAGTGTTTTAGATTAAATTAATAATGACGTTCCGCCGAGTGTGAGTAATGCGGGTCTTTTCGAGATCTATAAATCGAACATGCGAGTTTGTTGAATATTTATTTATTCATTATATCATTGGTCGTTTATTTAAATTAGAATTGACAGGT
Organism: Caerostris extrusa; assembly: GCA_021605095.1. Classification (NCBI taxonomy): domain Eukaryota; kingdom Metazoa; phylum Arthropoda; class Arachnida; order Araneae; family Araneidae; genus Caerostris; species Caerostris extrusa. The sequence continues at coordinate 80,361 of BPLR01000164.1, forward strand.
TAATAATAGGGGAGCGATAAATACAGCTGCCCCACCATGCATCAGGCTACTTGGAGAACGGTGGAAAGAATTTGATACTCTTGAAAGAGGTGATATATCAACGAATAAGAAAAAGAAGTTTGTAATAAGAAAGAGTGAGAAATTAATTACATTTTATTGCTTTGAGGAAATATCTTAATAATATATATAAATATATTAATTTCACTTATTTGTATAAGTTATGCTCTTAATTATGAGTTTTATAATTATATATAATACAAGATCAAAATTAAAAAGAATTTGATATTAGTTAAAGGTTATATGTATAATTTCTCCCCCCTCCGAAGTAAGATTTCGCATTCGTCGCTATTTTATCAATATTATTTATTATTATTATTTTTTATTTTTTTTATTTTTTATTTATATTATTTTTTTTGCTATTCATAAAAGAAATTTATTGAAAATACTCGTAGTATTATTATTAAAAGAATTACAATGTTACTGAATACGATAAACAAATGTTCATTCATATGAAAATTTTATTTTAATAATGTTTACTTATCTGAAATATTTCTGTATAATAACTAATTAAATACTTTTATAAAGGGATATATTGTATTTAGGCTTATATTTTTTAAATGCTTTAAAAAAAAAAATAAAATCAGCTTTTAATGAATATGTGTTATTTGATTATGCTTTTAATATTAATTTGGGTGTTGTTCATCTATAATAGCATAACGACTTTTGAATAGAAAAAAAATATTATTGTTTAACACATAGATATTATTGTTGAAACAAAATTAAAAAAAAAAAAAGAACGAAAGAATTAAAAGAAAAGAAAAGAAAAAAAAAAAAACCAAAAAGGAAAAGAAAATAAGGAAACCAACGAATATTAAAAAATTCAATTAGTCATGATTGAGCTTTCCTTAAAAATTAATATCCCCTCATATAAACTTAACAGCTTAGTATCTTGGCATGTAATAAGTTTTAAAATTTATCATTGATAGTTAAGTATTATTGGTCTCACTGTCAAATGATCTATATATCAGTTCTAGTTTTTATCACGGCTTCTTTCAGTACAAATTTTTTAATGATAATTAAAAAAAATAATATAACATGAGCGACATTATAAACAAACAATATAATAAATATATATAAACCAACAAATAAAACTGGTTTTTATTCAATTTAATTAAAATTCGTTAACAAAGCTTGTTATGTATTGAAAAATGTTTGAAATGAAAATTTCTCAAAATGTTTTTAAGCAGATCTTATTTAAAATAAGTATAATCAATTCAAAGAAATACTCTGATCTTAATTCCAGCAATTTTAATATATATATATATATGAACATCTATGACAGAACTCAAAACTTATCTCTTATTATCATAATTAAATCTTTAAACAAAAAAACAAAATCACCTGAAAATCTATTCCCACCAAATTATCATTATTACTCATCATTTCCATTTAGAATGTTGCCATTACTGTATCTTTCCAAGACTCAATAGGTTTTGATATCTGATTGCAAGAAAGAGTTTTAATTTAATAGAATTAAAAAAGGATCATTCTCGGGAAGACAATCTACAACATAGGGTCTCCCTACCGAAACAGAGAAGACATTCAGCCATAACGAAATATTACTCTCCAGCATGCGGGCAGCGCGTTTAATATCCTTCAACGAGTAGTCGTTGAAGTTAATAATCGCCATCAATCTACCTTAATAGCAGGAGATTGCTATTGCTTTTACATAATCGTTGATGATTTCATGTCATCATTACGCTCAATATGGCCTCCATAGACGTTTAATAGTAGTTAATTATTTTAATCGTCATACATCACTGTCTTCAGACAGTTTGATCGCTCTGCGTGTTGTTCATGCTGTACTTTCTGTACTTATGAAATTTATCCCTGGGTGGTCGTTTGACTTAGTTATGCTGAGTGTACAGCTAGTTGTGGCTATGGAATGGAATTAAATGTTAGGGTGGTTCGTGTAGTTGCTATCAATCTAAATATATATTATTATTATTTTTTTTTTTCAAAATTTCCATCATTGAAAATGATGGGTTTCGTAAAATTGATGAATGTTTTTGGTTAGATCAAATAAAACAGGATGTTTATCAAATAAAACTGAAGGAATGTATTATCATATTTATGGCAATTGAATAAATCTAAATATAATGATATGATTTATGAAATAAATAAATTATTGTTTAGAAATAAATGGAACTATGGTAGCTTTGAACGTATGTGTGATAAAAAAAAAAAATTGCGTTTAAATTTAAAATAAGAAAGAAATGAATAACCACAAATAAAATGTAATATGCAGACTGTAAATTTAAATTAAATTTAAAATTAGAAATTGTTAATTAATGCATCTATTCATCTTTAACTCTGTGATCATTGTCACCTTTAATAATATATTTTTACTAATATATATATAGAAATAATATGTCATTATCCTCGATAGTATGACAGCCCAGAGTGGGCCATGGTTTTCCTTTGAAGAGGTTTCTATGCATTCCTCCGGGTGACAAGGGTCCCTCCAATTCTTAACCTTTAGTACAGCAAAATCTTTTTCAACTACGTATATCTATCGCAACTTGGATCGCCCTCTTCCTCTTTGTCCCTGTGGCTTTGACAAAACGAAACTTTTTACAGGGTTTAAATCATTCATTCTAAATACACGAGCAGCCAAGTTTAATCTATTGATCTTAATAAATTTTATAATTATATTAATATGGGTTCTGCATAAATTGAGGCGATATGCAGAATGGATGTAAAAAATAACATTACAATCAATTCAGCAATACATCAGTATTCATTCTTATTTCTAAATTTAATCAGCGAAAATCTTCAGTTGTTTTTATGTGATCTCATATTGTTTAATTTATTCAAAACATAACTCATGTTGTATGAGATGTAGCGCAAAATGTAGCTTAAAAATTTTTTTAATAAGTCACACTATCTGAAAAAAGAAAGAAATAAGAAGTATGCTTAAGATTAAGATTCACTTATCAAGTATGCTTAATAAGTAAATAACTTATGAAGTATTGTTTTTAAAAAGTTTCCAAATCCTCTAATTCTATGTAGCAGATCATTTATCATCATTCTTCAGAAGATTATTTCTCTCATATTTCTATCAATATTAACATAAGATGTTGTAGAATTTATACAAAAAAAAAAAATTAAAAATAACTTATTAAATTTTTTAAAAACTGAAACTTAATTTTTAAGGTGAATGTACAGAAGCAAACAGTAAAATTAGTTACATAAAGATGCAATGGTAAATGCCACCTTGTAATAGTTTGTTGGAATTTAATTTCACTCGTAATGTATCATAAAAATTCAAATTATTTCTAATTAAAATTCCAGCAGTATTAAATTTACGAATAAGGATAATGTTTAGAAAGACCAATTTAAAAACATTTTATTTCAAGCAGTTTCACGGCAATTTAATATCAAAATTCCTTCAATTTAAGCATTGAGGAAAAACAAAACAAAAACGAAAGCCTATCAATCCTCTTTAGCGTATACAAAACCCAGATTACTCTACAAATTGAAACAAAACAAACTCATAAGATCCCATGATAACCATAGTCTTCTTCGAAAACCAGAATCATATAATTACACACAATCGCTAACTGTACGGAAATACAGTAATTTAAAAATCCCAAGGTTTACCTTAAATAACGATATCTGGAATGTATCAGACACAACAACCGAAAGATTCTCGCAATGCTGTATAAGCTACAATTTAAAAATAATAAGAACCAGATCCGATTTCTTCGAAACAGCTTTTCTGGTAGGTAAAGATTTTTTTTTTTTTTTTTTTTGAGAGTGGGAGGCACGAGAGAAAGTATTAAACTTAACAGGGAGAAATAGAGGGGTTTTTTGAAAAAGAAAAACAGCCTTTAATTCTGTGATAGACTGTAGAACATAAATCATGTTTTGTTTGTTAGTGAAGGAATGGCGAAAAGCTCTTAAGGTGAGCTCGCATTTATCATGGTTTGTTTTGGCAGGCCCAGGGTCAATTTTTTTCTCTCCTTCATCGTCAGCTCTGGTTGGGATTTTTTATTTTATAATTTTTACTTCCTTTTTCACTCACGTGCTTTTGTTTGGGAATTGGATGGTGTATGTAATGATGTGAAGTTTTCCTCTTGCCATATGAAGATTCATTCACATTTTCGATTTTTGTTCCTTAATCCTCAAAAAAGAATTACCCATTTTTAAAATATGAGCATCGAAGTTGTTGGTATTGCTTTATATCAGGCTAGAAAGTCTCAATGATAAATAATTTACCTTTTATGAACATATCGTTATATATTTGTGGTGTGTATTATTTCTTTAAAAACCTGTTGTAAAATATCTGCAATTTACTTTGCTTCATTTTTTAGAATATGTCTTTTGAAATTTTTTTTTTTTTAATTCTATCCCATTTTTATGTAATATAGTTATATTATGTAGATCTTAAGTTTATCTATTATATCAACTTACGTTTATCTATTATTCTATAAATATGTTTCTCTGTTATAGATCTTTATCCTTAATAGAGCTAAGTAACTAACTCCGGCATTACAACCCATGGTGGATCAAAGCCGTCTACCTACTGGCAGATTTCGAGACAGAAAATGGTTACTTTTTCATAGTAGGGTTGTCAGCCCTACGCCAAGCAGTAATGTTAAACCTACTGCTTAAAATATATTCCGAACCCCTACAAATATTCATAGCACCACCGAGACTCTAACCCGATATCTGTGGCAGAGAACCAGATTCTCCATAATAGAATAACATTGTAAATTTAAAAACTCTTACGAATCGGGTGATTTTTTGCCTCACACTAAAGGTCAAAATATTTAAATAAATGACTCATAGATTATACTTGAGGTTACATAATTGAAACAGAAAATACCCATACTGAAAATTAACATACATTATACAATCCACATTAACTCTTTGTTGATAGACAATGGGAATATTCGTGTTTGTGCAATAAAGATTCATTATAATGGTGCAACAGAAATGTAAGCAAGCCTGTAATAATGCATTGCATAATTGCATTTTCCTTCACCTTTATAAATTTTGATGCCCATCGGTTCTGTCCTTGGTCCCCCTTATGTATATCGGAAACAGCCCACAAATGATATTGTCTTTCAGGAGTTTTTTAAGTGCGATTGAACCCCTAAATTTCTACCAAGTAGTCTGACGGTCAATGCGAAATGATCACAATCTAATCGAATCTCCTCATTCGACTGTACCAGAAACTCTCCTTCCCTTTGGTACATTACCACTTTCTCCATGAGCAGATTGTCTTCAGTAACATCGTTCAACAATCTAATTTCAGTCTGACCAAAAAAAACGTTAAGTTTTAGTACTTAACTTAAGTACACTGCTATAGTTTCAATAAAAACAGTATTACTAACAGTTTTTTGTTATCAAAAATATTTAATTTTTGATCTATGAAATAGGAATTTATAATTTAACAAGAAAGTAACGACGGCTAATTGGCAGTGAAGTACTATTATATGAGTATTGAATGATCTTCCATACATGAAAAGTGCATATTTAGCATAAAAAGTAATTTATTTTTTTTGTCATATATTTCTCTTTTGTCATATATTTAAAAATCATTGTATATTAAAAACAGCAAAGATTGTGTCAACAATTTAAAAGGCTACTTTAAATTGTTCACACAATCTTGCTTATCTCTTTAATATACAATGATTTTTTTTAGCCTTAGGCAGAATCAAAAAAATAATAATTCCTTCTTTCGTATAAAATGAAGTAAAATATTTAAAATGCTATCTTAATTCATAGTTCCTTTTTTGTCTGAACCTTGATAATAGTCTCAATAAATAGTATAGCAATATTTTTGTGGATAATAGCAATACTTTCTCTCTTCTCTTAAAAGTTATAAAGGGGAAAAAATTTATCACTTCAACACAAATATTACATTCACATTAGAATGACATACATTAGAAACACATCTTAACAAATCGCTAAAATTTAAAAAAAAATAATAATCTGAATAATAAATATTCATAGTAATAAATATGATAATGCTTGTTATTTTAAAATATCATTATAGAAACTTTTAAAATGGTTATTATTTTAAAATATCATTCTAAAAATTTTTAAATGCTTGTTATTTTAAAATGTGACCATGGAGACTTTTAAAATACTTGTTATTTTAAAATATCACCATGGAAACTTTTAAAATGATTGTTATTTTAAAAATATCATTATGGAAATTTTTAAAATGCTTGTTATTTTAAAATATCATCATGCAAATTTTTAAAATGCATATTATTCTTAAAATATCATTATGGAAACTTTTAAAATGCTTGTTATTTTAAAATATCATTGCGGAAACTTTAAAATGCTTCTTATTTAAAAATATCATCATGGAAACTTTTAAAAATGGTTATTTTAAAATATCACTATGGAAACTTATACAACATTTGCTATTTTAAAATATCTTTATTTATACTTTTAAAATGCTTGCTATTTTAAAATATCATCAAGGAAATGTTTTAAATGCTTGTTAATTTAAAAATATCTTTATAAAAACTTTTAAGATGCTTGGTTTTTTTAAATATCATCATGGAAACTTTTAAAAGGCTTGTTATTTCATAGTATCATCATGGAAACTTTTAAGATGCTTGTTATTTCAAATTATCATTATGGAAACTTTTAAAATACTTGTTATTTCTCCTTCCTCATCATTACAAGAATTTTTAATTCAAGTGATCAATCATGCTTAGCAACAACAAAAATAATTTTTTATATCTGGACAAAGTAAAAATATGGGTCTTGATTTTAAAACTACTTTCATTTTAACTGCACAAGAATTTTTAATTTGAGCAGACTGTTAAATTTTATTACATGGCACAGAAATCCTGTTACATCTAACAATAGGCATAAAACACATGATATACGATTTAAAAGAAACTTGTGAGTTGGTTTAAACCTTCAACTTATCCACACAAAACCTTTGTTAAAAACTCTTATTTACAAACGAACCAACATAAAGTAAACTAGAATAGATTTCTTCTGGGGCAAAGATGACATATTTTCAAGAGCAGCGGACTAGTACTCAGAGAAAAAGCCAGGGCGGTCTCTTTGATCTCGAGTTCTGCTTCCGTCATTGAAAGATTTCTTTGTACTAGTTGAAAAACAGTTAATGGCTTGTAGGCCCTCCCACAGAAAAATACTTTATTCTTTTTATTCGCCATTTTCTTTGGGATGTTTTTCTTTATTCTTAATTAGGTTTTTAAACTATGCACACTGTACAATGGGGTTGTTGTTTTCGTACGCCACCTAGTGAGCATCAGCGAAATATTTTCAATAGCTGCGTTTATATTTAGCACCCCTGCCAGTTGGATGTGTTCGTAATTTTCAACAAAACCGATTCGTAAACACTTATGAATAAGGAATTCATTTGCATTTGGTTTTTGTGTGCTCGTGCTGATGTTAATTTGATCATCAATTAACATCAGCACGAGCAGCCATTTATTAACAGGTACATATTTTATGTAGATTAGGTATAAAGGTATGACGGTATAATGATATTAGGTATGATGTATTAGGTAGGTATGAACAGTCGAAGAATTCATAAAAATCACGTAAAAAATCAAGTTAATTCATTTTTGTATTTTTGATACGAATTTTCAGATAAAATATACACAGTGTACAATTTAATTATTGTTGTAATGTAATATTTAATGCAACTCAATGGGTTATCGTTAAATCTTTATATTATAACAATAATCAAATAATAAATATTTTTTATTTTAACAATTAATCAATAATCAATGACTTTCATTATTGTCACAACATTACTTGACTACAACATTAATCGATAATGAAATTTTGATTATTGTTATAATCAAGAATCAATCAACAATAATCAAATTGTACACTGTTTATATTTTGCCAGAAAATTTATATCAGAAATACAAAAATAAATTAATAAATTAACAAAAATGAATTAATTACTAGTATATAAATATTTTTGACAAGGTATATCAAAAATATTTGTATACCAGTAAAATTTCAGTAAAATAAACAAGCGAAAATATGCTTATACATTTTTTATACACAAAAAAAAGTATCAATTTCTTTTTAGACTATGTGGGCAGCATTTCAATATTCACAACAATAGTTGCTCACAGCACAATGAGGTTTTATAATTTATTCGCTTTTAATGTTTTTATGGGGATATATGAAAAACATTGTAATAACATATCTCAATATGTGATATTAATTAAAAAGTAAAATTACAGTCCTGTTGAATTTCCATTCCTTCATAGAACCTGATTAGAAAACTTACAGAATCGATGTGTTGAGAGCGGCTAATAGTGTATTATGGCTCGTTAAACATTTGAATTAAGGGAGCCAAGCGAGCGTTGCAAGCAGAACAAATCGACTATTTTTGTATTTAAACTGTATTCATACCAAGACCTAAAGACTCAAACGGGCAGGCAGTGCTATAAGACTAGTTCAAGTTTAATGCGGCGCGACGTGCAGAATGCAGGACTGTAGTAAAACAGAACCTTATTAGAAAACTTACAGACTTGACGTGTTGAGAGTGGTTAATAGTGTACGATGACCCGGTACAACTTTTGAATTAAGGAAGCCAAGCAAGGGTTTCAAGCAGAATGAATAGAATATATTTTGGTATTTAAATTGATTCATACCGAGAACTGAAGACTGAAACAGATAGCAGGATAAAGACTAGTTCATGTAGGACTGTGGAAAAGCAGAATAGCCTTGTCAGTCTGGTGGGAATACAGATTTAGACTAGGTCGAGTAGAAATGAGTTTTGAGATAAACTTTTTGCGAAAGGTCTATTGTCATCGAAATTCATTTTCTAATATATGAATTTAATTTGTAACTATTTCTACCTTGAATTCCTTCTTATTTGAATCATGAAAATAACATTGTTACACACTTTAAAAAGTATAGATTCAGATTTATATTTACATATTTTTTTATCGCTTGAGGTATACATTTGATGCATGTATTATATATGAAAATTAATAGAAAAATTTCTTATACTTCCAATAAATTTACTCTTTTAATGAACTTGCTTCCTTAAAAATATTTATCAGAATACACCTAATATTATCGTAGGGAATATTGGGTGTCTGTTGAATCTGAAATTGAATCTGTACTGTTTTAAATACTTAGGATCAGAAATTGTCAAAATATTATCTTACCTGAAATAAAAACAGAATTGTGTATGTTAAAAGGCCTTTTATGGGTTAAAAATCTGTTTAAATTTCAGTTCATATGGGGAAAAAAAAAAATATAAGATCTATTTTGATCTAATATTATGGCTTATATACAGGGATAATATATGTAGCTCTGAAACATGGACTTTGGAAAGATCTGCTGAGGTGTATTTGGTTAAATTTGAGAGGAACATTTTAAGGTGCTGAGAATTATTGAATTATTGCTTGAAGGTGCTGAGAAAGTGAAAATTAGAGAAGACGGTACACAAATTTATAAATGCTATAAAGACCCAAATATTATAAAATTTATTAAGATCAATAGATTAAATTGGGTTGCTCATATATTTAGAATGGATGATTTAAACCCTGTATAATGGCTCCTTTTGGCAAAGCCACAGGGACAAAGAGGAAAAGGACGACCCAAGTTGCAATGGATAGACGCAGTTGAGTAAGAGTTTGATGTATTAAAGGTTAATAATTGGAGGACCATTGTCACCCAGAAGAATGCATGGAAATCTCTTCAAAGGAAAGCCTCGGCCCACCGTGGGTTGTCTGGCTGTTGATGATGAAGGTGATGATGAATGGACTTGCAATTAAAACATTTTTTCTGATTTTTAATGATATTGCTATAGCATGGTTAAGATTTATTTGAAAAATTTAACTTTAATAAATAATCAATAGTTTTGAGATAAATGCTCATAATGCATACAGTACATTAAATATATTTTTTTGTGTTTCTAACTTTATTTTTTTCTACAAAAACTCAACTTCAAAACACACCGCTTAATTTTTAATCTACCAAAAAAGGAAGCAATACAGTTTGTATAATTTATATTACAATTACTTAAATTTCAAACGAGTTCTTCAGTTTAGAAAGAAGAGGGATAAATTATTAAATGGAGCTATTTACCATTTGACTCAAATTAGATTCATAAATCGTTTCTTTAGCCGAAATGAAAAGCAATTGTTTCTTCTTCATTGTTCCCCAAATTCAATGTTGTTTCTTTCCCTTGAACTGAAAAAAAAAAGGCGTGTTAGCAATAAGTGACAGAAACCCATTTGCATCACTCTTTATGCCAGACAGTTATCAACATTTAATTCCAATAAAGAGACAGTCGGTGCTGATAAAGAGATGGTAAAGAAAAACCATCAAGGAACATCAAAACAAAAACAGTCACGCACAAATTCGGCGGCAATTACAGCCAATAAAATCTTGCATAACTTTAAGCCGGAAAGAATAATAATAAAAAAAAGAAGAAAAAAAAAGCACCTCTCGCCAATTACCATTTGACTCATTTTGAAGGAGCTAAAAATAATGCAAAATGAAGGCATTAAAAAATAAACGGGCTTTTGTAAAAAAGCGGGCCTTTCAGATGTCATTTTATCAGACAAAAGATATCTCTGTGAACTGAAAGTAGGGAGTGGTAAAGTGATGAGGAAAAATTACTGTTTGAAAGGAGGAAAATAGAAGAACTACACGAATGTCATTGTCTGCATTAAAACTGATGGAAAGCTACTGTTGGCAAGTTGTTTTGAAATTAAGTAGCAGTAAGCAGAGACGTGAGAAAAGTACCAAAAATAAAAGTACTTAAGAAAACAAAGTTCTTTTTTAGAATTCTTAAAATGTAATCGCATGGTATTGTTAGTAACTCCTAAAATCTTAAATGTGTGTCTCCTAAAATGTGTTTCATGGTTGCCTTAATGCTCTAATTCAAAAATCAGCCTATAAATACCTTGGCAATGAAATATGAATGAGAACTTACTTGTTAAATAATATTTGAATTCAGATTTTTAATATATATATATATATATTGTATAATCCCAAAATTTAAGGAGTACGCATGTCCATAAAATGGTTAATGATTAAGAGTCATAAAGTCCAGGCTTAGAAATTATTTTAAAAACTAAGGTCAATTTATGATGATTTGTAGTACGTTGGTCACATGTCTTGGTCATTGGTCATTGGGTCACATGTGTTTAGATAAATGTTAAACAAAAAATAAGCATTTTTCCCCAGGTAAAAATTATATTTAATTCATTTTGCTATTGGAAGTATGTTATAAAGTACTTGTGATTAAAATAAGATTTTATTATTATCTGTTTTGGTATTTTGATCATATAATCTAATACCCGTCACAAACCAGCTCAATTCCAAAAAAGGGTGTTATAAAATACTTATGATTAAAATAAGATTTTAAAATAAATTTATATTGGTACTTTTGGTATTTTGACCACATAATCTATTACATGTCACTCATCAGTTCAATTCCAAAAAAAGCCCGACTAAATACTACTTGCGAATGATACTCACTTCTGACTAGGCTAATCCAACTCGCCTGTGTGCGTTACTGTCAAGATAAAACATCAATATGAACATGCCCTTTGAGACACAGTCACTGAGATCCAGCTGAGTTTATTTGTGGAGTGAAATGGGTTAATAAGAGTTCTGTATCGTAAAACGCTTATCACTTCCCCCTAATATCTTTTATTCAGTACAGCAACATATAAACATATTAATATGTCTTATAATTTAAAATGCGATTTGAGAAAATAAATTGTTTCCGTCTGCAAAATAAGGAAAATAAATGCTACTATACCACATCACATCATTGTGTCTAGAGATGAATTGCCCCCATACAGACATATGTGACAGGGATCCGCTCTGCAGTCATATGGAACCGGGACCTACGGTTTAAAATGGATTTCGAACCACTACAAGTATCCATGGATCGAGCACCAGACTTCTAGACACTCCGCTATTCAGGTCCCTATGAAAATAACTAATGTAACAATCAGGAAGCTTGGTACCAAAATGGATAGTTAAGGTGACACTTCATATAATTATATATATTCTATATATTCTATTGTTCTATATTCTATATGTTCTATTTTCTTCAATATATTCTATATTGTTTTCGTACGGCCACATCTTTGAGAAATGACGGCCACTTGTACCTTTAATTTGCCCATTCATAAGGCCCATTCCTATTGAATAGTATGTCCAGAATAGAATGCATATATATATATATTTGTTTGGATTATAACTTAATATGCTGATTTATTTAGCCCGTATTCTGCCAGAATCTTTTTCAACATTGGGCACTTCGGTCAATTGTGGGGGGATACATTTGGTTTGGTTTAAATTGTCGCTCTATTTTGGGCATACTAATTAGACCGGAACCTACAGTTTAACGTAGATTCCGAATCACTAACAAGCATCGATGCCACCACCAGGATTGGAACCTGAAGCCTATGGTACCAAAGGCCAAAGCGCTAGCTTATTGGCTATCAGACTATGAATTCTATGAGAAAAATTTTATACTGACGAGATGCTTCTAAGTAAAACACTCATTTGTTAGAAATATAATTTACTTAGGTTGTAATGATATATATTAGTAATAATTAATCTAAATTTAAAAGCCTGAAAGAGATTGTCTTCACATATCATTGCCAGGAGATCCAATATGTTGTCAAGATGACCTTGACCTCTGCTTTAATCAATGAAGTGATGGATTCATTTAAAAGAAGACATTCCCTAATTTTGCATCATTTAGATGTCACTATATTAAACATAATTTTTTTAATGAGACATATTCCAAAACTCTTGCCATGAATAATCGTTCACATATGAGCTCGTTTGTCAAGTTGGGTAAAGCTAATTGCAAGACATAAACTGTCTACGATAGTAATAATTATGAGAAATGGAATTCTTGTCTTAAAAATGTTTTAGCTAGATGATTAATTGCATAGACGTATTGCTTGATAATTAAGTTTAATTAAGCAAGTTATTTATGTGTAATTAAATATTTTCATTGTTAAGGAGCTGTTAGTTTCATTTAAAAATAAACTTCTTACCCTTAATTGCTTGGAACTTAATTGAAGATAACATTTTAGACTTTCAAAAATTGTCTTATGTAATTATTTTAAATAAGATAAATACTCCAATCTCACAAATAAAGACTATAACATAAACTTGGATTTGTTTGGAAGGTTAAAATAAATTTGTAGGGTTATTTCAGAAATATAACAAATATTCTTACAAAACAATCTCTAAATATGTAAATATATTACTTTATTTAATTAAAATAATTGTATCTATAATACATTTTTTGTTAGTTAAATAGTGTACTATGCACTGTTTGAAATATAACTAATTTGGTGAAACTATTATGAGAAATTTGGTATTAACATAGATAATCCATAATAAGAAGATAGATAATAGCATAAGTAATCCATAATGAAATGATGGATAATAACATGGATATCCATAATAAAATGTTGGATAATAACATGGATATCCATAATAAGAAGATAGATAATCCATAATAATAAGATATATAATAACGTAGATAATCCGTAATAAAAAGCACAATCTGAAGAATATCGAATATTTAAATAAAAAAAACTAACATTTAAATAAAAATATGTAAGAAAAGAAAAGTTTTTTACTTGTTAATATTTATGCAGCGCTCATTTTATAATGAAGTAACTACTTTCAATACTTGTTTCCTGAAAAAGATAGTTAATTTCAATCTCTTAGTGTTCAATTATTTGTAAATTTCTTAAAAATGAAATAATTAGTAAGAAGCTTATATGAACTTAGATAGAAAATTCATATAGGCTTAATAATAGGTAAATGTTAATTTACTATTGCTATTTGTCTACGATAGTAATAATTATGTAATTACAGATAATAATAATTATTAAAAACGATAGTAATAATTATTAAAAATTGAACAAATAATCCTCCATCAATGCCAACATATTGAATTAGGCTTATTAGGTTTGGTAAATTCAATTCACTTTAGTATTGCATTTTTAAGTTATAGCTATTGAGCAAAATTTAACAAGTCAATGAAAATTTCATACATAGCATTAATAAATTTCAATATGAGCATTAATAAACCATTAGCAGTTATATATCTAATAATTTGTTAAAAATCAGGCATTTATATTCAGTCAATCAATCACATTTTTATATTGCAAAATATTTCATTGCCGAAGAACTCTTTCTTTTTCTTCATAGCATTAAAAAGAAAAATTTTGAAGCCTGTTTATTCAAAGGTACAGTTCATTGCAATCTCTTATAAGGAAATCCTTCAAAGATTTCGTGGAAGTGAAATGAGTAATAAAGTCAATACAAATACATATTTTCACAGTAGATGTTTACGACATTAAATTCCACAGAAATCACGTCTAAAAGGGGCCATTTTATACTTTGAAATTTTGATTAAATATTTATTTATGCTCTTACTATGCATTAAAGCAAACCAAAGAGAATTTAATATATGTTTAATGTACAGATAATAACAGAGGATGAATAAAATCACAAAAATTGTCATTAGCTGAGTCAAATCTTTGAAATTATATCTTAAATAAATTTTCAATTGTGCCACAGTGCCAGAAAAAAAGTAGAATTATTGGGAAACAAAACATATTACTACACACTACTATAATGAAATACAAACGCGCAGTCTTAGAGCTGCTAAGAACAAGTAATAATAATAATAATAAAAAAAATTAAGTCAATTCCTACTTTTTTTCACTCTATTGCAGAAAGTCCTTTTTAAATAATTTTCATTTTCATTTTTTAAGTTTATCTGGAGCCATCTGTTGGTAGATACATGCAACTTAAATCTAAAAAAAAAACTAAAATGAATTAATTAAATTTTATTAATGAATTAATATTTTAAAAACTACATTAACATCAAGTGTCATCGACTACAAGTTCAAAAAAATGTATCTGAACTTGAGTGGATGAATAAAAAGTATTTTATGAACGATTGAAAATTTTAACAATATAGGGAGAGTGTGAGCTAATAGAAGGAATTGAAAAAGAATACGTCTAAGCGCTTGATAGAAATTCAAAGTTAAAATAATAGTATAAATTTTTTTTTTTTTTTTATTTCTAGTGGCAAGAGAAAATGACAAACTCTTACGAGATCAAAACAGTGTAAAAACACACACAAGAAAAAAAGAAAACAATAAGAAAAAAAGTCAATGTCTCATCAGCAAAGTTCTAGTGCTCCAATCTCCTTTCACCTTGGACTCCCACGCAAGGCCGGGCATCTGCTATGTAATGCCTATCCATGATCACTTAAATATAAGAAATTATTAATATTTTTATAGAATATTTTTTTTAAATTTTAGATGTCTTCATAAAGAGCTCTTAAGACACTGTTGGACAGTTATAATATCGTCTTACACCTAACTCCAGTGCATTTCAAATATTTTATTAATGTAGTTGTTTAGAGGTGTCTCAAAAGTGAAAATTAATTTCTTTTGACTTTCATAACGATCTGGAGTAGTGGCTTGGTCTTGGTATCTTGTTTCAATGAAGATCGAGTCCATTAATACAGTAAATGTAATGGAAAGTGTCTCACTGTAACTAAACACGGAGTACCAGGTTTAGAGTTGTTTTAGAAATAGAATGCGTTTTGAAATTTGGCCGAAACTTAATAATAATGTTTCTGGAAGCAATTATTTAAATTTTTATACTTTAACTTTATTTTCATTTAGACTACATGACACAAGATTGTGTAGTTTTAATATCTGGCTACACGTTTAAACATGTGGCTATGGTGCAACAGTACATTTCAATCTTTCGCGAATGCAATCGTTTAGAGATGTTACAAGAGTGAATAAGAATTCCTCCTGACTTCCGTTTACTACAGCAAATGTAATGAAAAGTCTACCACCCAGCCTAGACGCAAAGCACCAAGTTTGGAGCTATTCCAGAAATAGAATACGTCTTGAAACTTGCTCGAAACTTCACAATTAGTTCAAAAATAATAATGTTTCTAGAAGCAATTATTTAAATTTTTATACTTTATTTTCATTTAGAGTACTTAACACAACATTGTGCAGTTTTAATACCGCCTTACACATTAAAGTGTTACCTATAATACATTTCAATCTTTTGCTAATGCAGTCGTTTAGAGATGTCGTTACTACAGCAAATGTAATGAAAAGTCTATCACCCAGCCTAAACGCGAAGCACCAAGTTTAGAGCTATTCTAGAAATAGAATACGTCTTGAAGCTTGGTCGAAACTTAAAAATAGTTCAAAAATAATAATGTTTTTAAAAGCAATTTTTCAATTTTTATACAATAATTAAAAAATTTTTTTAATTTTAATTTAGAGTACTTAACACAAGATTGTGCAATTTTAATACAGAGGTACATGCTTAAGTGTTGGCTATAGTACATTTCAATCTTTCGCTAACGCAGTCGTTTAGAGATGTCACAAAAGTGAATAAGAATTCCTCCTTGACTTCCACAGCTGGAGTTTACTACAGCAAATGTAATGAAAAGTCTCTCATTCTGAGTAAATGTGGAACATCAGGTTTAGAGCTATTCCAGAAATAGACTATGTCTTGAAGCTCGGTCGAAACTTAACAAATAGTTTATTACTAATAACAAGTAATATTAAAAAAAAAAAAAAAAAAAATCAATTCCTACCTTTTTTTTCACTATATTGCAGTAAGCCCTTTATAAATAATTTTCATTCATTTTTTTAAGTTTATCTGGCGCCATCTATTGGCAGATATAAGTAACTTAAATCTAAAAAAAAACTAAAATTAATTAATTAAATTTAATTACAGAATTAATATTTGAAAAAACAGTATTAACATCCAGTGTCATCCGCTACAAGTTCAAAAAAATGTATTTAAACTTGATTGGATGAATAAAAAGTATTTTATAAACGATTGAAAATTTGAACAAGATATATATAGGGAGAGTGTGAGCTAATAGAAGGAATTGAAATAATGTTTTTAGAAATAATTATTTAAATTTCTATATATTAATTTAATTTTTTTTATTTTCATTTAGAGTACTTAGCACGATTGTGCAATTTTAATACAGAGGTACATGCTTAAGTGTTAGCTATAGTACATTTCAGTCTTCTGCTAATGCAGTCGTTTAGGATGTCACAAGAGTGAATAAGAATTCCTCCTGACTTCCACAGCTGGCGTTTACTACAGCAAATGTAATGAAAAGTCTACCACCCAGCCTAGACGCGAAGCACCAGGCTTAGGACTGCTCTGGAAACACAATACGTCTTAGTGCCCGGGCACTCTGAGAGAACTGTCGTGGCTGGCTCAGAGCCGAGCTTTGGAAGAAGACTGATTATGCACTCAGGCTTTTTCTGAAGTACAATTCGCTTCTTACTTGACGCGGAGAGCCTTCGATAATTTATCAATGTCGCCACTGCCTGCACTCTACCTTCAAGAAAGAGTGGAAAAGAAAATACTGGGTGAAGGAAAGAGAGAAAAAAATCGTTTAAAAAATGCTGAGAGAGGTGGATGAGTGACGTTTCAGGGCCTGTGCCTGAAGCAAGAAACTTTGTTGCAGAAGTGGCACGAGTTTCGGTTTCAGGAGTGGTGGTGGTGGCTTGGTAAAAGTGGCACCTGGCAAGTGTTTTAATATTTGAGGAATTAAGATTGAGGAGGGTAATAATGGAAATTAATTTTTTTTTTTATTTTGCTTAATGCTGAGGACCTTTTTTATAATGTGTGTTCATCTTGATTTAGAGTGGAAGATAATACCAGATTTTAATAAAAATTCTGGCTGTCTTTCCAATTGAAATAAAACTGAAAATTTAGTTAAAAATATATTTATTTTATCATTAACACAGTCACCATTAGTTTAAACGGCATCTTACCATCCACTTTTGATGTTTTTCTTTTATATAAAATGTATTCGGTATTGCCTTAAAAAAAAAGAATATGCCTTCATAACAACTTTTTGACTTGCAATCAGCCTAAGACCAGCAAATAATTTCGAAAGTTTATACTATAAAATGATGATCTATAGAATCAAGATAGAGAAATTGTGAATAAAACATAATTTCAGTAAAAACTTCTTGGAGATTGCTATTCTGCTTTTAGACATTTCTCTTTGAAAGAAATTTTTCTTAGAGACTTTTGTTCATTATTATAGTATAAGATTTGATATAGTAACGCTGCAGGATCATTTTTTATTTATTAATAAGATGTGTTTTTAAATGCTCTTAAGCTTCTTAACTATTAACAGTGACATTAAGGATTATTGTTTGATTTACACATAAAAACTAATAATCAACAATTCCTTTTATATCTCACCATATACTCAAAAGAATCTTCTTTGAATGATGATGTTAATGGATAGACATTGAATTACAGTTTAGCCATTGTTCTTTCTCGCTTAACATTATAGAATTAACTCCCCTATCTAATGCTAAATGTGCCTTATTCGTCCAAACAGTACTAAATAACTAAACTTCATTTTCTCTATTTTCGAATAGCCTCTCCATGAAAATGATTCTCATTTTGGCCCATCTGTCTTGTCGATATGTATGTATGAATATTTTTAGTGTATTAAGGTAAAATTGCTTGTAATTCTTGTATATTTCATGTGCTGTGGTTGCGTATTATGTATGTCTATTTGAATGATTTGTATATGAAAGTCTCTAACCTTCTTCGATGTGAACCGGTTCTGATCAAAGAATGATCAGTTCCGGCGGAAACAAGTCCACTACCACAGCTGTTAATATATATATATGTCCTCTTCGTGCTTTATTTTAATTGGTAGGGTTTTTCTCGACTCTTCAAAGCCCAGATAGTCAAGTCTGAGTATTGCATTACTGGCAGAAGAGAAGTTTATTAAGACGGCATGTTAAATTTGTCGATTTTGTCGCAGATTTAAATCAATTTGTTTAAAATATTTGACGGATGAATGAATAGGGAAAAGCTAGTGTATTATAAAGGGGTAAGTCTTCCGAAAGGGGGTTAATTAAGGTTAATTAATAAGGGGTACATTATAAGGGGTTAGTCTTCCGAAAGAAAATAGAACGCTTTGGAGGTGGTGAAATTATAAACCATGTGTATACAATTGTTTTAGTAAATGCCGCTTGTTCGGGCAAATCGACCGCTGACCACCAACAGAATTAACCGTTTTTCTTTGTTCTGATTAAGTGTTGGTATCACCCCGCCCCCTTTCAATGGAAAAATTTATAGGTCCTTTTAAGAGTAAAATATAGATGGAAATTTATATTTATTATATTTTAAGAGGAAAAGTCTAGCCAATAATGAAAGAAGGGCGTGAGATCTTGAAAAAATAAAAGGTGTTGCCAATATCAAATAAAGATCAGCGAGAGTGAGGACGAGAATCAGGGTGAGAGATGATCAGAGACGAGAACAGGTGATCTGTGCAAGTAGAAGTTAGGGGTAAAGATAGATGGTGACCATGTTGAAAGGTGGAAAGAGTCGTCAACTCCAAAGAGAGTTAAATTCTACAACTGGAGGGTGCATTGACCAACTATAAAAGTGATATGTTTCATGGACGAAACATTATCACATGCGGAACAAGTAAGAGGAAGTTCCTAGTCATGGCAATTTGATGATTTGTCGTCGACTTAAATTAATTTGTTTAAAAACTTTAACGGATGACTGACTGTGGAAAAGCATATGAATTATACATGTTCACTCCACGTATTTTGCCAAACAGAGGTAAAATCGGCAGTACGTATAAGCAGGCATCAAAATACAATCAAGAGATTAAAAAAATAGTCTTGTTGTTTATCTTAAAGCAACAACACAAGATTATAGAAACAATTCAATAGTTTCTTCAGCACCACGTAAGAGATAGAATTTAAGTCTTTTAATTCACACATCTAAACAAGTTCTTTTGTAGGTAGTAGCAATTTTAGTGAATCAAAACAGTCTCAGATTCTTGGGAAGATTGAAACCAGACTTCAGATTTTTTTTTTATTTTTAAATGAACCTTGTCGATAATGATGGATCACATACGCTTCAATAATATATGATGTTATTGTTTGCAGCTTTAAAAAAGAAAATAACGCCTCAATAATGCTAAATTGCATGCATCGTTGAGTTTTTTAAAGCGTTGTAAAAATAAATAAAATTGGTAATAAAGTTTTCTAAATCTCAAGTGAATGCTACGAAAACACACTTTTTATAAAAGTACTGTATTCGTCTAAAAATGATTGATTAATTGGTATTCCTGTGAAGTTTTCTTGTGTTTTAAAACTCTGAAATCGTGAACTTTCATTTTAAGATGTTTAAAATTGATGTTTTAAGCAAAGAAATACGAAGTGTTGTTTCCCCCCTATATCATCACAACATCACAAAGTTTTGGTGATGGGAAATTTCCATTTTGAAAAAAAAAAAAAAAAAAAAGATCTTTAAAGAATGTCTTCCAACAAAAATTCCTGCCATTTTTACATTTAAAATTTTCTAAAAGTCGAGTAATTTTTTTTTTTAGTTGAAGTACATATTTTTTAACATTGAGTATTTAAAAGAAGAGTATATGTATAGCGTTCCTTTGGACAATATAACCAAATATTAGGTAATATATCACTTGATTCAAAAAAATTTATCAGATAGTTTTCTATTTTTATTTGCTGTATAAAAATAGAATAGTATGCAGTATTTTTATAGATGGTTTATATAGTAAATAGATACTTTTGTTATAGATGGTTTATATATTGCAGTATTTTTATAGAGGGTTTATATATTGCAGTATTTTTATAGAGGGTTTATATATTGCAGTATTCTTATAGATGGTTTATATATTGCATTATTTTTATAGATGGTTTATATATTGTAGTATTTTTATAGATGATTTATATATTGCAATATTTTTATAGATGATTTTCTATATGAATAGTAAAATGCAATTTTTTTTTTTACAGAAAACGCCTACGTGATTTGAAATTTTTTATTTCATTTAAGACAATACTTTTTATAGTTGTAATTTAATTATTTTAAATGTTTCACTATATACAACTTTTGATTTTTCTCAGTGGGAGCGCAGGTTACACAGTACTTCCTATCGGGGAGAGTCTCGAGACTACTGACCATTTCTTCTGAACGCTGTAGGGAGCGCTCTTGGTAGTGCGTAGGAGGAAGCACGATTACATCTTAATATATTTCATTTGAAATTGTATGGCGTGCTAAATCTGATTTTTTTTTATATTTACTTATTATTATAGTAATTAATATAGAGTTTTTAATATAAAATTAGAGTTTACTATTTATAATTGAGTTTTTAAATGTTAAAATTTTGTTCATGAAATATAAATGTATCAAAGATACAAATAAATACTGTTACCTATTTTTCATTAATTACTCGTTTAACTATATACTACTACTTCTTCTTCTTCTTCATTGGCGTTACCACAAGCTTCAGATTCGGAATCCTGGCGGTGGCATGGATGTTTATTAGTGGTTCGGAATCTACGTTAAACTGTAGGTCCGGTTCTTATTAACCCAAAGTGTGCACAAGATGGCCGCAGAGTGACAAACCAAGCCAATGTTCACTGGCGCCACAGCCCCATGCTGGGCGCAGGCATTCTACCTACTGACAGGTTTCGAAACATGAGATATTTTCTTTTACTGGGTAGTGTTGTTATCCCTATAACAACAGTCATTTTAGATCGGGACCAACGGTTTAAAGTGGGTTCCGAACCTCTACAAGCAACCATTTCGCTGTCGGGACTCGAGTCCTAAGCCTATGGCACCGTTCCCCAGAGTCATTCGGCCCCATTCAATATCTACATACCTAAAACATTTTCACATATGTGTCTTTGTTCCATTGAATTAATACTTCTTTTTAATAAATACAACACTTTTGTAACTGAATACTTGAATTGAATACATTGTTCAAGATTTCAAATCACACCAAAATAGAGTGATTTGAAGTCTCGAATAATGTCATCCGGAATTCAAACTTAATAAATAACTAAGCAGAAATTCAATGAGGATATAGTTAAAATTTTAGATTTTGGAGGGTCATAAAAGAATAAATGAAAGCGGAATCAAACTTATTTTTATATTATTTCCATACTTCATATAACAGGAAATTTATCTGCAGTTCGGATAGCCATATTATACTCCGCTAACTATAATGTAATTGGGGTTACCGTAATGCTTAAAATATTTTCCGTACACGCAATGCCGACGACACCCACTGCTCTTTTCGTAACACAGATTCTTTCTGTTAGAACGAAAATATCTGCGCCGTCCCTATCTTCGCGAAGAACAAACAAAAACACAAAACTAAGTGAAAAATGGAGTGACAGCGTTGGTAAAAAAAAGTAAAGCCAGATAGCTTCTCCAGTAAAAAATGTTTTTGCGTATTTTGCGTATATATCATTATTCAATTGCATTAATGTAGATTTACACCTGTTTCAATAGTTTCATCCCGGTCGAACCTACAGTTTTGTTAGACTTCTCTACCAGTCTAACAATGGCTGTACTTTTGCAGTGGGTGTCTAGGGTATTTGACTGACAAAACGCAGTAACGGGACGTTACTTTAAATAAAGCCATTTAATATTATATTTTACAATGATATTTACATTAATTAATTAAGGGGTTAAACATATTCTCTCGCTGCTTGACGCAGCCTCCCCAATCGCTCTTGCCAGCGTTCTCCTTTTTCTTTCTTCATCTACGTGGTCCTGTCCCCTTCTCCTGGGGTCAGAGTTCAAAGTTGAATACTCCCCACGTTGTAAATAGGCTCTGTTAAAGACAAGCAACAGTGAAGTGTCGCCGCCTGCTGATTACCACACAAACAAATCCTACATTAATACTTTTTTAATAAATACAATACTTTTGTAATTGAATATTTCTTTTTTTTTAATGTGATTTGATTTAGTTTAGTTTAGTTTGTCACTCTATGGTTATTTTTTGCACACTTTGGGCAAATTAGACCGGAACCTACAGTTTAACGTGGATTCCGAACCACCAACAATCGTTCATGCCACTGCCAGGATTCGAATCTGAAGCCTATGGTTCCATAGCCAACTGACCATCAAGAGGCTTAATGTGATCTGAAGCTTTTGGGCATTATCAGCCGGAATTCAAACAAAATAAATAAAGAAGATGAAATTCAATGTTGTTATAGTTAAAATGCAGATCTTGAAGGTCGTAAAAGAATATGATTGTGACGCATTATACTGCGCTAACTATAATGTAATTGTTTTACACGTAACGCTTAAAATATTTTCCCTACAAGCAGGGCCGTATTTAGATGAAAAGAGGCCCTGGGCTATTCCACTTATGAGGCTCTTTCACCTCCCATTTTTAAGTTTGAAAATTATTTATTATGTTTGTTTATTATTCATATGTGTAGAATTTCTCCTTATTTTTGATACAATGTTTTAGTGTTTACTGTTTTTTTAGAATAGTGTAATTCAAATTTTGCTAACAATTTGTAAGTAAGCCCTTCTTGGTCTTGAGGCCCTAGGCTGAAGCCTAGTTAGCCTATAGGAAAATCCGGCCCTGCCTACACGCAATGCCGATGACACCCATTGCCCTTTTCGTAACACAGATTCTTTCTGTTAGAACGAAAATATCTACGCCGTCCCTATCTTCAACGAAGAACAAACAAAAACACATAACTAAGTGAAAAATGGAATGACAGCGGAGGTAAAAAAAAAAGTGAAGCCAGATAGCTTCTCCAGTACCACACTACTGGTAAAAAGAAAGAACAAAAAAATCCTACTGAAGCTGCTTCTTCATATTTTTTTTCTCTGTTCTCATCTGTTAAGTAAAAGCTTATGGCTTTATAGAAGCAGCCGCCGATGTCTCTGGAACACTTTCGGGGCTCTCTTATGATGGATGGCGGTTGCAGTGAAAAAAAAAGTAACGGGGAGACGGAAAATCGGGGTTTTTGTCATCATGTAACAATTTGCAGTTTTAGCGCGGATAGACAGCCGGGGTCACGCCTGGGGTGAATGCAAGCTCATTTATCAATTATAAAATTGGGGAGGGGAGGCCCCAGCCACCTTCGATTATGTTTGATGAGTTTTCCGTCTTCTTTTTTATATTGCAGTGTTTTATTGTTAAAGGAAGAAATAAATCAAATGGAAACAACTGTCTGACGGCGGAGTCGAGCCTGGTATGAGAGAGGAATAAATCATGGGTGGATGGTGTCTGGAATACGATCGGTTAGATCAGTGGTATCAGATTTTGACATCATGTATTTATTTTTATACATATTTCAAATGTACAGCATTGTTCTAGAATTCAAACGTCTCAATGAATGCAATAACGTAACATTTCCTACCTATTTGTTGCATTTTTTTTTTTTAGAACAAAATTGCTAAGTGAAAATTGCTATGTGTGCAACAGCCGCAGTATTGCTTACTAATTTGTTGAGTTCTTATTCAGAACCTAATTTCTATGTGAAAATATACTTTGAATACAATAGTCATAGCATTACCTACTAATTTGTTCAGTTCTTCAGAATCTAACTGCTGTGTGAAAAAGGAGCACGAGAGTCGTTGTATTGCCTACAAAAGTATTTATTCTTGTTTGGTCCTTTATTGTTCTGATAAATAAAACTGAAATCCACCACTAAAAGGCTACTAAATAAAATAATCCATTAAACATACTAAATAAACCCTTTTGCACCACTAAATTGAAAGCATGAAATATGCATATTCATTACCAACATACATTTTTATCACATCTTACATACACTCAAAAGGCAAAACATTATGACCACCCCTACATTTTGCAATGAATTCTCCCGGATGACGTGGAAGGCACGTGATCAGGTGGAAGTGGTATTTAACTGGTATTAAGTGGTGGTATTAATCCATGCCAAGGCGGGTTGAAGCTGTGTTGCGCGCCAAAGGTGGGCCAACTCGTTATTGGCAGGTGGTCATAATGTTTTGGCTCTAGTGTGATAGAGTGTAGGTGTTCCTGTGCCACTGAAGACATTTACAGATTTAAATCAAAGTACATCTAAATACAAATCTGAAGTCCTTTGCTACTAGAACGATATATGATATTGAAGATTCAACGTTTCCCAATGTGAACTAATGAGGAGGTTGCTGTATTATTTCTATAAATTGCTACTGTAGTTTATTTTTAATTTAGATTGAATACATCATTCCATACATAGGCACTGAAGTTTTTGTTTTGTCGAGTCACTAAATAAGTATTCACAGACGCAGCTTTTTAAGCACCCGTAATAAAATGTTAACAAATTTTGTTATTGTGTTCTGCGTATCACAGAAATTTTATTAATATTTTTTTAATAAAATCACTTCAATTCACAGCGATATTAAAGCGCATACTTAAAATCGCTTCAATAAATTTGATTTTTAAATTAATTACTTAGATTAATAATAAATTGCATTTAGATTAATTCCTTGAATTAATAATAAATTTAATTATTTGATTAATTAATTAAATTTAGTTCTTAGATCAATTCCTTAAATTTATAATAAAATTATGTCTCAGATTAATGATTTAAATTTAATAATTAATTATTTTAATTCTCAGAATTAGATTAATAATGCTAATTTCAGAAAATGTATTGTTCAATAGGCTTATTAATCCTAAAAAAATTATTATAAATGAAATTAAAAGGTATGACAAAAGATACCAATTACTGTTAAGACAAATTTATTCCATGCAAACTTTATCTTCGTTGATTTCAAATTTAATTTCTGTGAATCTAATGTCTAAAAATAAATTTTAAATTTTATTTAAAAAAAAGAAATATGGAAAGAACTGATGATCACGAAATACAATGTTTGGGAAGATAATCTGAAATCTTTCTCATTTTCAAAGAATACAGATTTAATTTTAATGGTTATTAACTTTTGATTTAATAAACATGAGAGAGTCCTGTATGCTAAATTACATTTTCCATTTAATTTCTTTCCTCCTAACATATAATGGTTATTAATAATTGGATGAAAAGCTCAGTGATAGGTTTACTCTTCAGAATAGAGGATAATTTTCCAAAAAAACTATGAATTTTATTTAAAAAAAGAATATGGAAAGAACTAATAAAGAGTTGAATCAAGAAACGAATTCTGTTAACAATTTGATGAAAAGCTCAAGGTTTACTCTGCAGAATAGAGGATAATTTTCCAAAAAAAACTATGAATTTTATTTAAAAAAAAGAATATGGAAAGAACTAATAAAGAGTTGAATCAAGAAACGAATTCTGTTAACAATTTGATGAAAAGCTCAAGGTTTACTCTGCAGAATAGAGGATAATTTTTCGAAAAACTGGGAATTTTGTTTAAAAAAGAATATGGAAAGAATTTAATCAAGAAATGAATTTTGTTAAAAATTAGATAAAAAGTTCAAAGTTCACTCTATAGAATAGAATAGAATTTTTCGAAAAAAATATGAATTTTGTTCATATTGTAAATTAAATCACCTGCAATTAAATATTATTTTTTTAAAAAATATTTATGCTTTCTTTTTGTCCATCGACTTAAATTTGATTGTAACGTCTAAAAAATTATAACCATTTCAAATTGCACAATTTTTGTGCTAAATAAATGGCATTAAATATAGAGAGAGGAGAAGATTGGATTCTTTATCAAAATGTAAATTATCTATTAACAACAAATAAAAATGTTCAACAGCTTTGAAGACATCAAGAACCCTTCAAGGTAATGTTTAAAATAGACAACTGCAACTGGTTTCGTAATGCAATTTTTTTTTCCATAACATTAACACATTAACAGGTTATACTTGTGGTATTTCAGGTAATAGTTGTAACTGCTGTATAATGTTATACTTGTTTTAGATGCAAAATGAAACACGAAGACATACTGTTTATAACTCTCTCGTTCGATACCTGACGCAGAAAAAGTTTTTACAGTTTTTGTGTTATAATGTTTGATTGATTTTCTATACCTCTTTAAAACCACATCATAAATCATTTTAAAGTTGACGACAAAAATTAACTATTCATAAACAGAGAAAAAATTGCACTTTTTAAAACTTAAACACTTCAGCCATATAAAGAATTTAAAAAAAAAAAAAAAAAAACTAAATGATTTGGTATATTATTATTTGGTAAAGAGTTCCGTTTTTAAGTATATTTTCTTGATATTCTCTCTATATTTTTTTGATAAGACGAAATTTTGAATTTCTAAATCAAAACATGTTCTCTCTTTTTTTTTTTTTCTGTTTAACTATTTTTACAAAATTAATTTTTTTTCCGTTTGACAGTTTTTTTCTACGCTTATTTCTCTTTCTATATTTAAAACAAATCACCCAGGGAAAAAAAAATTAAAATCTATGGTTCTGCACGAGAAAAAACTATTATAAATATTGATGTAATTTTATTTTTTAGCTTTCATCAATCATTATTGCAGAATTAAAAGTCCTATTCTAAATTAAAAAGGCAAAATGAGAAAATGATTCAAGGATTACTAAAATTGAAAGTACTTTTATTTTTTCATTTATTTTCTCATGAGTTATGCTTTTCAAAGGAAAAAGTAAATTAATAAAAAATAGTCGTAATTCATTAATGTAGGCCTGGTAAGATATATAAAGTTCATCATTTTTCGTGTGCAAAAACAAAATGTTTTTAAATGTTTCATTTATAACAACTCATCATCCGTGGCGGAACAGCCCCATGGTGGGCCAAGGTGCTTACTGGCTTACATGGTGGGCCAAGGTGCTTACTGGCTTACATGGAGGCAAGGTGCTTACATGGTGCTTACTGGCAGATTTCGAAACAGGGGATGATTTTAGGGTTAGAGGGGGTTGATGATAGGGTAGGGTTGTTAACCCTCCGCACAACTTTCTACAGCGCTATTTGACCTGAACCTACTGTTTAAATTGGATTCCGTACAAGCATCCATGGCATCGCTGGGGCTCGAACCCGAAACCTGCGGCTTCAAGCGCCACAGCGCTAATCAGCGCTATGTTTAAAAAAATTGACATTTATTACTACCTCCAAATTGAGTAAATTTTTTATTATGTACATTTATAATATACCCAGCAAACTACACTGCATTTCTATGCCAAAATGATTCAAAAGGGCATATACTCACAAATTTACCATTAAATTTTTAATAAAAGAAAGTACATATTTGTTACTAGAGGTAAATAAATATATTTCAATAATTTCTATTATTCTGGGCAATTTACCTAACAGCCAACTGTTCTTACTTTGTTCTATATGAGATGAGGCCCCTTGAGGCCAAGAATCCACACACTAACGACCCAATATATTTCAATACACGTTCTACAGACAGTGCTACGTGACAATTCCGCAATCTTTTCTGTTTCGCTAACAATTGCATAAAAATGACAAAATTTTTCTTTAATCTTAAGGAACCATATTGAACATCACCAAATTTTTTGTTGTGGAGTTATTTAAAAAAGTGTTGATATAAATACCGCTTCCTAAATAGTTAACCTCCTAATAAGTTAATGTCCTACGACAGGACATACTGCAAAATGATTCTGCTGATATGCATCACAGCATTAATTTATGCAAATAGGAGAACGATTGCCAATTTGACTGTTGACTTTGAATCCATATTATAAAGTGTAGTGTGCAGGTTGGGGAGCCAAATTGTAACTGAGTGTGATGTGGGTTAAGCTACTTGAGGCACAAGTTGGAGCTTACAGCGTATTATTCACAGCTTTATAAGCACACACACAAACACCACACACTGATACAATTAGAGGCATACAATTTTTAACACTCTTAAAGACAGATAATTATAGATTCGTGGAAGGACTCCATTTCTAAGCATAAAACCCTAAACTCGGATACGCGCAGGGGTGTGAAGTATACTTCCTGTCCGGGTGAGAATCTGTAGGCCAACTAATGCATCGGGATGCACTAAATATAGATGAGAGATTATAAACTAAGCCTTTCTCAGCAGGAGGGCAGATTGCGCTGTACTTCCTCTCGAGTGAGAGGCCGACTGACCATTTCTCATGAACGTCACGTGGGGCGGTTGCTGTGCCAGTGCGTAGCAGG
This sequence comes from Caerostris extrusa, assembly GCA_021605095.1. Lineage (NCBI taxonomy): Eukaryota > Metazoa > Arthropoda > Arachnida > Araneae > Araneidae > Caerostris > Caerostris extrusa. The sequence goes on from BPLR01000164.1 coordinate 109,340, forward strand.
AAGCATGATTTCAATATCATAAAATGGACTATGTTTACCTGTAATTACATAGAAGTTCAATTCTTAAAAATGAATCAATAAAATCATGTATATATCGACTTTTATATCGTACTGCATGTAAAGTATTTGTTAACTGTTAATAAGGTGAAAATAGGGAATTGATAAAAGTAAAAAAAAAATACTCATTAGAATAGAAAAAACTGCACCCTTTAATCCTTGAAATGATCACAAATGTTTGAAAATAATGCGTAAATGCTTGACCCAAGTGCGAACTGCATATAAGAAATGCATTGCACATAAACGAATATTACGCAATTAATTATTTATAAAAGATTTCACGTTGGGAAAAAAACAAGATCATTGTGCAACAGTTGGATAATTTTACATCAAGCAAAAGATCCTAAAACATTTTCCTTATTAAATAATAATTTGTTTCCTTTCATGAGTAGTGATGAATATTAAATGCCATAATCGGACTGCATTATCAAAGTTTTGCTATTTAGGATTCAACATAACTTCTGCTTTAATTGATTTTTATTAAACGTCATGAAATTTTCTGCTGCTTTTATGCTGCTTAAATAGATAAAAGGATATAATTATTTAAAAAAAAACGAAAAACAGTAGTTGTTTTAAAATATTTCAACGTATTCTGAAAATGTGTGCGATAGTTATCAGTTTTGAGCAAGGTTAAATTAAAATTGAAATGAAGACATTCATACTCAATTTGCGAAAAAGCTTACCCTGAATTTAGTTATTTATAGATATAATTGGATAACAAGAAACCTGTGTTGAATATTCTGATTTGGTTTTTCATCTTTATTTATGAACCTGCTCATACATTAAAATGTCTTAGATTATTCCTGCAATAAAACTCTCGTGCTATCAGTTTTTAATCTATAAACTTAATGTTTTACACATAGAAATCGGTATGAATTTATTCTTACAATCCTGTTTTAGATAATTAATGAAAGCTAAAATAAAAGGTTTATAGTCAGTCGCTCTTCATTAAAGGAAAAGAATGCACAATACCTCCCTAGCAGCTGAGCATTTAAATATTTTAAAATTTATAAATGCAGTTAAAAAAGTTATATAAAGCAACTCAGAAGTAAGTTATGGAAATTTATTTAATGAATTTGTAGTTCTTAATCTGACGAAAGTTTTTGCCAACATAAATCTTCAGTTTTATTCAAACTAATTACCGTCACAAGATTATATTATTATACTACTTCACTTCAAGACTATACTATAATAGACTACAATTCTATATCTGTACCAATACTATATTACTGCACTTCAGTCTTGAAGTGTCTATTATATACTATAATTCTACATTATAATCCCAAGACTATATTACTGTCCCAATACTTTATTAATATATTATTTCACTTCAAGACTACACTACTATAGACTATAACTCTATATTATTGTCCCAAGACTATTATATTACTATATTATAGTCCCAAGACGAATATACTGTACTATACTACATATATATTACTATATTAATATATTATTGCACTTCAAGCAACTAACAGCAAATTGACAAAATAATATAACTCTAAAAAAAAAAGTTATGACACATTATTTTGATACTTGATTTTTGACCAATGCCAATATAGCAAGCTGACAAATAAAAATTCAATTCACTGTTTAGGTCCATATGTTTAGAAACAACTACAACAAACTTGATGATATAGAAGGATTAAGAGAATACATCTGTGAACCATTTGTATTGGCTGGTAAAAGTTTTTCTTCAGTATGACACTCACCTACTGAGGATTTGCACCTAAAAGCCAATGGGCCTCATGGCCAATTGGCTAGCGCTCTGACCTTTGGTACCACACACTTCAACTAGCGTAAAAAAGATCTCAAGTTGAAATACTCTGATGGAGTCTGTTTGAAATCCCCGCTTTTAGAAACGAGTAAATTGGACATCAAAATGAATTCTCCCATTGGCAACCTAGCAAGTGTTTTCGAAGGTTTTCTTATACTATACTATTTTTCTATATACTATAAAGGGGACTTATTCTAAAGTAACTTCTAGTGAAGGGCTGTTCATGGCATCTACATGTTGAATCGTAGTACTACAAAAAATACACTGATATGAGCATTTAAAACACATTGTTACAATAAATGTGTAAGACTAATTTTCCATTCTACAATGATTTGGTTCTAATTTTGTGAATAGTCAGTAGAAGTCAGGTACCCCAGAGTAATTTGTTGATTCTCAATTGCGTCTTATAAGCGTCTCCCATCAACAATCAAGTGAATGTTTTCGAAGGTTTTTCTCATGCGATAATCGGTGGAGTTACCCTTAAAAGTCTTTTCCAAATGCAATGTTTTCTGGTGATGGGAATCCATAAGTTGTATAGGCTGTTCGTGGCATCTATAAGTTGATTAGTGTAAAAAAGTACACAGATATCAGCATTTAAAACACATTGTTGCAATAAGTGTGCAAGAATAATTTATTCATTTGTAGCATATTCTACGAAGATGTGGTCGAAATTTTTTTCATTGGTAAGTAGTAGTTCGCCGCCTCAGAATAATTGATAGCCTCTCCAAACGCGTCTTACAAGCGCTTCTACCATCGACAATCAATAGAGTGTTTTCGGAAGATTTCTCCTACGATAAGCAGTGAAGTTACCCTTAAAAGTTTTTCCCCAAAGGCAATATTTTCTGCTGATTGACTGTTCATACCATATACAAGTGGAATCTTAGTGGAATCTTCTTTATAGAATAAAGAAGTACACAGATATCAACATTTAAAACACATTGATGGTAAAAATGTGTAGGACAAAGTATCCATTTGTAGCATATTCTGTGACGATTTGGTTCACATTTTGTCATTGGTCATTGGATAGTGGAGTTACCCTTAAAAGTCCTTCCCAAAGGCAATATTTTGGTGATGAGCTGTTCTTGGCATCTATAAGTTGAATCGTAATACTATAAACCGATAGTACACCGATATCAGCATTTTAAACACATTGATACAATAAGTGTGTAAGACTAATTTTTCCATTTGTAGTTTATTCTACGATGATTTGGTTATAATCTTGTCTTTGAACCAGTAGAAGTCGGTCATTCCAGAGTAATTTGTTGTCTTTCCCATTGCGTCTTATAAGCATCTCCCATCGACAATTAATAGAATGTTTTCGGAAGTTTTTATCAAGCCGTGGAGTTACCCTTAAAAGTCCTTCCCAAAGGCAAGGTTTTCTGGTGATGGACTGTTAGTTCCATCTATAAGTTTAATCGTAGTACTATAAAAAAAAAATACATAGATATCAGCATTTAAAACACATTGTTGCCATAGAAGTCGGCCACTCCAGGGTAATTTGTTACCTGTCCCATTGCGTCTTATGTCTCCCCTCGACAATCAATCGAGTGTTTTCGGAAGTTTTCTCATACGATAAGCCGTGGAATTACCCTTATAAGTACTTAAAGGCAATTCCAAAGGCAATGTTTTTCTAGTGATGGGCTACTGGTGGCGTGTATAAATGGAATCGTAGTACTATAAAAACAATACACCGATATCAGCATTTAAAACACACTGCTGTAACAAATGTGTACAACTAATTGATCCATTTGTAACACATTCTACGCTGATTTGGTTCTAATTTCGTCAATGGTCAGCAGAAGTCAGGCCACCCCAGAGTAATTTGTTGCCGCTCCCTTGCCATGCTTAAATACCGCGCTGACGTCTGCATAGAAATCCAGACGAAGATGGAGTAGCAAAAATTACGGGGTGGAAAAGGCACGGGGAGGGCGGTGGCGAGCCAAGTTTTACAAAGGGCGACGTGCACGCTTTTCATAAAAGACAGACAGACGGACAAGACGAGACACCTCCGGCGTAATTAAATGCCACTCTCTCCAAAGCCTGCTCTTTTCTTTTTTTGCACTTGACGTTTTTCGCCCTTCTGGCTGTGGGAGCCGACTCTTTTTTGTGTCCCCCTGCTACTTAATTCGAGTCATTCATCATCCAAAGGGAAAAGTTCGGATTGAAACGCACACTGTGGCTGAAGGGAATCGGGCAGAATGACAATTCGTGTGTTAATGCGTTTAGTGCGTAATTTGTTTCGTAATTGCGGACACGGTGGCAGCACTGTGTGGGTTTTTAAGTCGAGTTTGAAGCAATCGTATACGCAGAATTAATTACAGTGATGGCATGGATGGAATCAAAACATGTTAAGAATAAAGTATCCATTTATGTATATATGTAGCAATTTATTTGATACGTAACTGTTTAATACAGTGTTACTAATTAAATGAGAAATGTAAAAAATAATAATCCCATAACGTTTTTATATAAATCACATAATATGTTTAGAAGTTTATGAAATTAATTAAGGCAACATATTTTTCATGTGATTAAAATAAATATTTTTAGTCTTAAGTCTGACAAGTAAAAAACTGTTAGTCTGACAAGTAAAAAAAAAAAATGGTAATTTTTTTCAGACATAAATAAATATGATGTGAATTGCTGTTATTCCTACTACTGCTACTATTACTATACCACACCACATGATTGTTCCTAGAGCTGAGTTGCCCTATACAGTTTGGGAATGATGTGGGTGAGAAGTCTGACTGGGCTCTGTGACACTTTTTAGTCATATGAGACCGAGATCTACGGCTTAAAGTGGGTTCCAAACCATTATAAACATCCATGTCATCGCCGGGATTCGAACCCGGAAACCTGTGTCACCGAGCGCTAGACACTCGGCCATTCAGGCCCTGTTATTCTTACTGTTGTTGTAACTTTTTTTCCTTTTAATGAAGAAGGTTCTTTAGCGCACATCAAGAAATAATACTTGCTGAATAATCTTCTGAAACAATCACTGAACTGAACTTCTGAAACAATCACTTGCTCAACCACAGCTGTTTCACAGAGTCCAATGACAATTTAACCAGTTTACTTTCGTATGGAATAATTATGTAATTGGTTTCCCTCTACAGAAATTTTTATAACAAAACAACAAAATCAGAAAGAAAATGAACAAGGAACTTTCCGAAATGCAAAGCTATAGCAAAGCAATTTTATTATATTAGCAATTTTTATCTACGTTATAATTAATTTCATCAAACAAGTTACAAAAAATAAAAAAATAAATAAATTTATTCCAAATCCTACGAATACAAAAATTACATCAATGAACCTCTCTTTGTAATACATTCATCAATGTTATTCCACAATCTCCGGATATTAAAAAATTCTCTCTACGCTGATGATACTGCTATCTCATGTCAAAATATAAACTCAATGGTTAATAATTAAATAAATACAAATGTTAAATAATTTTAATGCGAGATTTGTATTAGCAAATAGAACACACACAAAAAAAGAACATGAAATTTAAAAAATAAATAAACCAAAAGAAATTAATTAGAACATCATGAAGATAGTTTTATCAATGAACACATACCACCGTAGGATGTTATAAACTCATAAACTATGTTATTTCTGTTCGCTAGGTAATTGGATCTCTGTCAAAAATTTATCTTTACTTATTCCCTGACAAGAGATAACATAGTTTATATATATATATATATATATATATACAATATTTGATTGAGATCCAATTACCTAGCGAACAGAAATAACATAGTATATATATAGTATATATAAATATATTATATATATGAACTTTCAAAGCTATATAGAAAGACATCTTTCGTGATTGCTTCATTGTAAAGAAAACTCAATCGTAGGAATTAACGATGAAAATCTAATTACTAGTTGTACAATCAGTTCCGCCTGTACTAACTATAACTGCTTAATAATACAATAATATCTAAAAATATTACAGCTGGCTAGAGCTGTAGAAAATGACAATTTTTGGGTATCAAAAAAACTTCAGAAAATCAATTATTTTACTTTTTTTGGCGGTGAAAATTACTAATTTCCTGAAAATGTAACTGTACTCTAAGTTTGGATCATAATCAAATTATTTAATATTAGTAACTTTTGTTCATGTTTCTTTCGTAAGGAACTAAGTTATCCAGCCGTAATGATTTTTAAGTAGGAAATTTTAATTTAAGTAGTGATTTAATTAAGTAAAATTTAATTTAGTATGTATATTTTAATCGGGCGTACGGTGCCACAGGTTTTCGGTACGAGTCCCGGCGATGCCATGGATGGTTCGAAATCAACTTTTAACCGTAGGTCCCGGTCTCATATGACTGAAGACCGTTGGACGTAGGGCTGACAACCCTACGCCATAAAAAGAAAACATCTCGAAAGCGGCCTGATGGCCAAAGCTAGCGCTCTGGTTTTTGGTGCCACAAGCTTCAGGTTTGAATCCTTGCGTTCGCCTGGGTAGCAATAGTAGTAGTGTGCACAGAATTACCGGCCTTGGCCCACCATGAGGCTGTTCCGCCAATGAAGAAGTAGAAGTATATTTTAAGACGTAAAGAAATTTATACATTGTTCAAAATCAAAAACAAATTTGTTTATCACAGAAAAATCTCATTAACACTATCGAAATTCAATCATTGATGACATATAAAGAATGAATCGAATATATATATATATAATGGTTCGTTAATGGTTGTAATTATATATATATATATATATATATATATATATATATATATAATAAAGAAAGAAAAAGAAAGTACCCATCTTACTTAACAACTGAAAAAAAAAATTATCTTTCAAATAATGCATCATTCACGCTGTATAATCAGAAAAGAGAAAAGTGAATTCTATATTTGACGCCAAAATTTTAAAAGCAAATATTTCCTTGAGTGTATTGACCTTTTCTAGGATAAAAACTTCATTTTGCCGCCCGGTAATACCACGTGTTACAAGTCCGGTATTCTTTATAAAGATTATTTCATAGAAAATCGCTGTCAGGATTTCAATGACTGCCTGAATCACGAGATGTTGAATCCTTTCAAAATTGATTAACGACGTTTTAATAGACATGTTCCAGGTCAGTAATCTGTAAAAACATTCATTCACACAAATCTTTTTTTATTCCACGTGAATTATTTCGAAAGAAAGCATTTGAAAAAACTTGATTGGTTGTAATCGTTAAATTTGTTATGAGGAATAAATAGCTTTATTTAATGAAGCTTTAAAGATTTTAGAAAAAAAGTTCATTTAATAATTAAATCTTTTTATATTTGTTTATACTTGTATCTGTTCGGGTATAGGATTAAATACCCAAACATATATAGTAACGCATATAGTAGGACGTCAGCCAATTAATAGTCTGATTGAAAGAAGATCAGGCTTCTGATTGGCTGACGTTCTGCAAAGTGCTATCAAACTATCTGGTGGAAACCAACTTAACTCACTTTATTTGAGGCGGGGAGGAAGGTGGCACTGGGGGAGTTGTAATTATATATGCAATATCTGGTTGCAGTATAGCAGATTTGAACCAGGAATCAACCTGAGTAACACTTGATCTGCCGTTCTAGTGGTGAATGATCAAGTGCTAATCAAAATGTCTGGAATTAAAAAACAACATATTGTAACGTCTCTAGCTATACTAGATCCTATAACGGCTTCAAGAAGAGAGCTACTTTAAGGTTCATGGGAACACTTTAATTTTATTTACAAACATTATAAATATATACAGAACTCTATTTGCAAAGAAATTAAAATTAAAGATATAAATTAAATTCAAAAGTGCAGTTCACTCCAAGGTCTAAGATTTTCAGAGTCCTCGAGTCTACTGCGAATCTAATGCACTCGGTCTGAGGAAGACCTTAAATATCACATGGTGTGATATTTAAGGTGATACACAACACAAAGGGACTCATTTTTTAAACAGACGGAATATCCGGCCTGTTCAGTCACTTCACAGAAAAGACAAGAACTCGCTGCAGAACACTCTTCTTCCTTCTCCGAAAACCTCCCTTAAAGAAAATCCGCCAAGAGGAAGGGGAGGGGGTCAGATTCCCTTACTTCTCGAGTGGACACTTTCTCAGCCCATTGTCACGATGCAGCAACCATGAGGACCAATCACGATGCAGCAACTTATGACGTAGTCTATATTCCAACTATAATTGTTTCGACCTGTGAAGGTCGAACAGACAATCGCTAATTTCATGATGCATCATTATCTATGGCACTGATTATCTGCTGTCAGATTTGAGTGACAGGCTGTTCTCATTAGAATAAAACACTAATTTCATGTAGTATAAATATTCACAACACTGCTTATCTGCTGTCATTATGCACTTTTTAATAGATATACATTCTTTTTCCCTGGGAACGGAAATGCTATATTTCTTCTGATAGGAAAAATGCTACAGTACCCATGGACAAAGTTAGGGCGAGTATATTGCATTAACATTTTACTATTACAATTTTGAGCGAATCCCAAGTGATGACATTTGAATGAAGACGATTTGCATCCTTTTTCTCTCCTCCTCTGGCCCAACGAAAGGATATTACAGCCTACGGATTTATTGCATTTATACCCTCCATAGGTACGAAATCCTTCAGTTCGGGCTGTGTTATTTGTTTCGAACTATCCTATTTCAAAAGTCATCACAACTCCTCCGCTAATATGAAAATCTTGAATCGAAAAAATTTAAGTAACCATTTAAAAGATCAGGTTTTTTTTTCAAATACAGCATTATGTTGAAATATATATATTTTTAATAAAACTAAGGAACGTTGAAATTGAATGGATTGAACATGTACGATTCTTCAAAAATTTAGAAAAACTACAGAACGTCGAAATTGAATGGATTAAACCTATATGATCATGCAAAAATTTAGAAAATCTGAGAAACGTTGAAATTGAATGGATTAACATATATGATGTCTTCAAAAATTTGGAAAAACTAACGAACGTTAAAATTGAATGGATTAAAGACATATGATTATTTTTCACAAAGAATTATCCACAAAATTTATCACCCACGTATATATCCCAAAGATTAGGTCTGTTACGCCTGCATTATTTTCTCTATTTCCCAGCAGGCCTTCCTCTCAGATTTGGATACTTTCATCATTTCCACGCCACTCTTGAACTTTAGCCTCGTCAATCATAACCGTGGGGGTGGGGGACCAGGGGGGGAGGAGGGGTATGATGAATAGCTCTGCATTAAGCGTGTCCCTGGAAAAAGAGTGACGTTCCATAACCCCTCGGTTCACGGAACATCACTCAAAGCGGCACCCATCCCGCGGTTAGAGATACGGCTGATACACACAGGGCCCAGGCGTGGCCACTTGTTAGACAAGATAAAACATTTCAGTTACGGTATACAATGTGGCAACAGATAAAAACTTCCATAGGTAAAAATGGTGGGGGATGAATTTTTGGGGAGATTTGAGTTCTGCAAGTTTCTATGGGTGATGTGCGTGTGAAAGGCCAGGAATAAAGCATCTCCACAATGAGAAAAATGGAAATTCTATTGAAAAGAGGAAATTTATATATGTATATATCGATTTTTAATGCTTAGCAGATGGAGATGGTATGGTTATATATGGTTTAGAAGGTTAGATATGGTTTATATATGGTTTTATAGACGTTATATATGGTTTTGCATGTTTGTAAAAAATTAGTAGTTTGAAATTAAATAAAAATAAATAAATAAATAAAAATAGTGCAGCATCTGTATTAACCCCTTTAGGGATGATTATTTTATAGTGAGAAAAAATATTGATTTTTTTGTTTTTGTTTTATTACGATTTATTCATTGTCTATTAATTAAAAAAAAGGGGGAGACGACAATAAAAAAGCACAGAAAATCTAACATCCACATTTGCGCTGGATATACCATAATATATCTATATCTACTAATCTGCTAAGCATTAAAATATCACATTGATATATATATATATAACAAAGTGATTTTTTTAATGCTTAGCAAATGGAAAACGTATATAAAGTTTTGCAAGTCAGTAAAAAATTTAAAAATTTGAAATTAAATGTAAAAAAAAAATAATAATAAATAAAAAATTAGGAGAATATATTTATTAACCTCTTTAGGGACGATTTTTTTATGCTGAGAAAAAATGACTTAATTTTTGATTGTATTACGATTTATTTATTTTCTATTAATAGAAATTCAAAAAAAAAAAAAAAAAAAAAAAAATGAGGGGAGACAATAAAAATGCACAGAAAAACTAACGTCCACGTTTGTGCCACTAAGCGTTAACATACTGAATAATAGAGTAATACAGTTAATAGAAATTTATTAGACTTAATAGTAATTTAAAAGTGAAACTATTTCAGATATTCCGGGCATCCACTATTAAAACTAAATATATTCATTATATTAATATATATACTATATATGTGTGAAAGGCCTAAAAAAAGCATCTTCACAATCACAAAAAAATAGAAATGCTTCTGAAAAGTGAAAACGCATATATACTTAAAATATATATATATAGAGAGAGATTGATAGAACTACTGTGCCCAAAAGTAAGGCTAATTATTTTTTTTTTTCATTTAACTTCACACTGGTTTCTAATGTTAAATTTGCAGTGTGGCTTTAAAAAAAACCATTCGATCAGAGGCTAGAGCTAAAGAAAGCGAAGATGCTGCCTTGGACAAACGAGAATACAAATTAAGTTTTATTTTTGCAGCCATGCAACAAAAAGTTATATGTGATATATATATATATATATATATAAGTAGATAAATAGATAGATATAATATCTGTATGTGATTTTTAAAGCTTAGCAGATGTAGACGTATACATGGTTTTTGCATGTTTGTAAAAGGTTGTAATTTTGAAATTCAATAAAAAATATAATAAATAAAAAAAAAAAAATTTCCTAAAACAATATTTAAAAATATATATCACTCATCTATTTTTTTAAAATGTTCTATACAAACAATATATAATAACACAATAAGAAATTTAATTGGCCAAATAGTTTTAAATTTTCCTAATGATTTAATTTTCTATTAAATAACAAGTCCCTGTTTTTTTCGATTTACTATAATAAATAAATAAATGTTCTTAGTAAAAAAAAAAAAAAAAAAAGATAAATTTTTTTTATTGAAGTAAATTTAAAACATGCTTTACATGTAATATCTATTTTGCCTTTAAATAACATTTCAAGCGAAACCACACAGCGTACGTTTCCAAAAATTAAACTACAAATAATAAATACAAAATCAAAAATAATTACCAGTTGATAAGATTCCGACCTTCCGTCGAATTAACTGTCAGAGCGGATGATTTATATTGATTTATATAGAAATGAAGTTCATAAATGTCCTTAGGAATGATTTATTAACTTATAAAATTTGAAACGCCTTTGTCGATGATTTATCGACGAAGAACTTTTTGAAATGCCTTCCAGGAAGATTTATTTTGTCTACTATTCCAAACGCGGCGGTTTGAGATCGGAACATTTACGTTTGGAGATAGTTTCCTCTTTTAGAAATGATTTAAAGCTCATTCTGAAACAAGGAATTTTCTAGTTTGTTATTACCATAGAAGACGTAATTTTGAAAACTTTGAAAGATTTATTTAGCAGATTCGATATCGCGGATTGAAGAATGACAAAAAAAAATACAAGAATTTTTCTAATGAAGCATTTTTATTACATTTAAGCCAAAATTTTTGAATCTTTAAAAGTGAAAAGTAATTGTAGAATATTTAGGAACCAGAACCAACAAATAAAACTTCCATGTACATTTTGAAACTTTTATGACGCGGATTTTAATAATTGTTACAACAAATTTTCTGCATTATTTCGGCATAAATTATTACTAAATTGTATGTAGTTGTGCAACTAGGTTGTTACTGCATGTGATTGGGTTGAGATACTTGAGGCACAGGTTGGAGAACTAACAGCTTTATTTACACGCGCACAAACCCCACGCATCATACAATATAAATTCATATCATACAATATTTTTTTTTTCTTTCTAATGCAGCTGACAAACACAGACAGCTTGGTCTTGGATGCCTTAAGGCAAGTGCTGCACAGACGTACTCACTTTGCATTACCCAGGGGGCGCGTGTAACTTGATGGTAAGCCACGGACGAGGAGTAACAATGCCCCCGCAACGCTCTACGATCCTATTAGACCGGGACCTACTTTTTTAAAGTGGATTCGAACCACTACAAACAACCATGGCACCGCCGGGACTCGAACCCGAAACCTGTGGTACCGAGCGCCAGAGCGCTAGTCACTCGGCCATTCAGGCCCCATACCATACAATATTTAACTTATAATACATACATACATACAATATTTAAGACATAATATTTATATACAATACAATCATACAATATTTAACACATTTAAAGAGAGATTCGGGAAAGGACTCCACTTCTAAGCCGAAAACACCTAAACTCTACTAAGAACAGGGTGCGAGAAATATACTTTCTTTTCGGGTTTGGTCTGTCGCTCTACTGTCCTTTTGTGCACACTCTGGGTTAATTAGACCGGGACCTACAGTTTAACGTGGATTCCGAACCCCTACATCCATGCCACCGCCAGAATTCGAACCTGAAGCCTGTAGTACCAAAGGCCAGAGCGCTAGCCAATTGGCCATAAGGCCGATTTTTACTCATGGAGTAACCATGTTGTATAAGGCTTGAAATAAAAACACTTCTATTTAAGTTATTTTCAATATTTTAATCTTCCATAATTTTAAAGAAGCTTACTATAACATTGTTAAATTTATTGCCAAATCTCTCTGATACAGGGAAAAAAAACTTTATCAATACTTACTTTATTAACTTTTCCTGCAATACACTACTTACGACAATTATACAATATTGTCGACATCAACTACATAACTACATGCAATATTGCCATATCATGCAACAATAGCATAACTTACTATAATGCTTTACTATTTGCCATAACTTTATTAATGCTTACTTTCTCCTACTCATCCCTAACGCTCAAGTAATTTAAGGATTAAAGATTATTGCTTTAAGTTCATTAAGTCGAGCAATGTTTATGGGTGTATCATTTATGAATTGTCTAATTGATTGACCACGAATCATCTCCATGGTAATTAATATTTAAACATAAAACATAATTTTTAATCAAAGATTATAATTGCTAAACAAATATTGAAATTGTTAATCAAATATTATAATTGCTAAACAAATATTGAAATTGTTAATCAAGTATTATAATTGCTAAACAAATATTATTGTTTGTTAAGCAAATATTATAATTGTTAATTATTAAACAAGCATACATAATTGTTAATTGTTGAACAAACACACATATTAAACAAACACACATAATTGTTAATTGACTACAATTGTGAATTGTTAACAAGCATACAGTATTGTTAAACAAAAGATTATAATTGTTAATTGTTAAACAAACATGCATAATTGTTAATTGTTGAACAAACATACATAATTATTAAACAAAACATACATAATTATTAAACAAACATACATAATTATTAAACAAACACACATAATTGTTAATTGTTGAACAAATATACATAATTATTAAACAAACACACATAATTGTTAATTGTTGAACAAACATACATAACTATTAAACAAACACACATAATTGCTAATTGTTGAACAAACATACATAATTATTAAACAAAGATTATAATTATTAAGCAAATATTAAGCTGTGAATTTTCAACATCATTTCACAGATTTAAATAATTTCATATACATCGTGCATCAAATCTTTAAACAATGATGTAAACATAATGCCTATAATATATATTAATAACTTAGAATCAAACCCGTGGCAAATTGCTCACAAATGTCTACGTTCTGCCAAGGTCCTCAAAGAATGAATTTAATACAAACGAAAAACACTATAGTTTCGTATTAGATACTATTCTAATAAAAGCATATTTAAATACCTATTCATAGTAGTAATAAAATTTTAGAGACATTAGTTTTTAGACATCAATTGTTAACGATGATTAGATGATTAGATAAATATTTGTTAAATGCTATTATAAATGTATGTGATACGCCCGTTCAGTGGCATATCACATGATATGATGAGAACCACAGATGTTTGACTAATGTTTCTAAAAATTTTATTACTGCTATGAATAGGGCAAAAAATCAGAATAGTATCTTCATTAGATAAATGTTTGTTAAATGATTGTTAAATGATATTACAGAATGCGCAATGTATTAAAGATATTAAACTACAGTGATCACCGATATGACAGATGATTTTGACGAAATTGGCATAAAAATAGAATAGGCAAAAAATAGTAGGATTTCACCAAAAATCTTGTAAATGGATTTCGTCAGAAAAATTGTTTTCTGTAAAAGCTAAAGGAAAGCACATCTATATCAGGTCTACAAGTAATAAAAATATAGTATCGCACTGTTTGGATGAAAGAAAGGAAGATGAAGTGTCATGTATTGGTTACAAGGTGTGTGTTTGGAAGTAAAAATCGCTTCTCAAATTGACACCATCTCAGTAGAAAGGGTTTGTGACAGAAATTCATCTATCCCCCTTGTTTGGGGTTTGTTTCATTGCCTTACTCTGGGTGTCTTATTTCTGTGAATTCTATAATTATAATAAAAATCCGATGTATAAAAATAAGCAATAGGAAACTTTAAGTTATATAGGCGTCTTAAAGCTTGAGTCGTGCCCAGTGGTAACTGGCGCGCAGCGTGCAGGGAAGAGTACTGATTCAATCCGCTGGCGCCGTCTTTTTGCAGCCACTACTTTCAGAGAAGAGGTGACTGAATTTTGATTATGATAATTATGTAGTGTTTCACATCGATAGTCAAACTTCTTGGTAGGAGTTTTCTGGGTCTTCTCAAATGCGACATGTAAACGCTGGGCAGTTTCGGGAAGACAATTTTCTCCCCCCTCATAGCCCGTTCGTGGCATATCACATGAGTGGAATACGAGGACCACAGATGTTTAAAAACTAATGTCTCTAAAAATTTTAGCTAATTCAGTGTCGAAAACGCAGAAGCATACTCTCAGCTTGATAGTTATTTTCACTGCAAACCACCCATATCGTGTCGAATTGTTCATGATCGGATAGTTTCGTAAATTCACAGCCACACTAAGGCGTTGAGCGGCGAGACATGGAAGCATTGCCCAATCACAAAACTCCGGAGACTTGTGCTTGGTAAAAGCACAAATCCTTCGCGGTTAAATCCTTTAAGTGAAAGAGGCTTAATAAGAACATAAAATTGCAGTTAGAGAAGTAAGAAATACCCCGAAAATCAGTGGGTTCAAGCAAGTGAATTTTTCAGCTACGTTCTGACAGCTAAATGAGTTTAAGGTGAACATACAGGAAGATCAAGATTTTGTTCAATTCCCAACTAGCTGATTGACAATTAGAAAGTTAAAAATGGAGACATTTGCAATCATCTACTATGAAATTTGATAGAAAGAGTTTTAAAAAGCCGTTCATGCGTGTTTCAAATGAGTGAAATCCAAGAATTAATTTAGATTTAAGTAGAAGTAAAAATTGAATTAAAATCAGAAAATTATTTAAGAGAATTTCCTATGAATATTAGAAATGTAATGCCCAAAATCAGCAAAATTTCAACATTATTAGAAGACACACCATTATTTTATAACTGTAGAATAAGTTCTTTAATTTCACTTTGGACTGACAAGATGCAAATGTAATAATTATACTGCAGAATATTATTTTTATGAAATTTATGTTCTGTTGCTTTACTAACTATTTAAAAAAATTTATTTGTTTAAACTTTTTAATTTTAATACGTTTTTGATAATTTTCTATACATCTTAACGTACGTTTTTCAGTATAGTTTATCTTTTGAATCATTAAAATTAATATTTTTAAACAAATATTTTCATGACACCTGCAACAGCTGCTAGTGAATGTTAAAAAAATAGAGTTCAATTCACATTAGTGGCGTACAGCGCTACTTTGAAAAATGACTAGATTTGACAGATTTTGTAACAAATTATACAACATCAACAATCAGTACATGCTTTTTCTAATACAATACGCAATTTTAAGAGCAATTACTTCTGAAAATCTTTTTTCAAACTTCCCAATCCACTTAGTGTGTGAGCACCAAATTGGTATCGCCTAATACAAAACAATCAAACAATTTGTTGGTTAATGTGTTAACTGCAGGTAGTTTACTGGGTTAATTGCAATGGTTTCACAATGGGATAAAAAAATTCCAACTAAAAAAGTTACATTTGTATAGGAAATTAATTATTACACAATTCAAAATTTAACCTATGCCCACTAATTCAAATAATCCACTACACTACAAATTTTGACCTATACCAGTGTGCAATAAGAAAGTTGTTATTCAGATTTCATTACAATTGCTACAAAGTACTACTGTGTCCAAAAGGAAGAGCAATTTTCAATCTAAAATTCCCGGGGCTTTTGGAGTTTCAATTTTTTTTTCTTTTTAGGTTGCTGGTACTGACATCTGTGAGAAATTTCATGTCAAAATATTCATTAGTGTTTGAGTTACGCTTGGCTTTGTGAGACGCTAAAACTGATTCCGGTAATTTTTTAAATGTCTGAATTAATTGAGCAAAGAACTTGTATTCAATTTTGTTTGCGGAAACGTATAGAATGTTGCAGAAGGCATTCGGTCAGCATTCCTATATCGGGAAAGAAATGTTTAGAAGCTGTATAAACAGTTCAAAGAAGGCAGAGAACGCGTTGAAGACGAAGAGCCCTCTGGTCGACTCTCAACCTCAACCGACGAAGCTCACGTTCAAAAAATTAAAGATTTAGTGATTGAAAACTATTGATTTGCAATTAGAGACCGTGTTGATGATGTTGGAATTTCAAAAGGATCGGTCAGCTCTATTTTGGGCGTCAAATCTCGATTGGTACCGAAAACACTGAATGCGCCAGCTCACACTGCATAGATTCTTCGTGACTTTTTTCCAAAAATGAAACCCATATCATTCCACAACCACCGTATTCACGCCCTGCGACTTCTGGCTACTCCCTAAACTCAAAAGACCACTCCGGGGACACCGTTTTGAGTGGATTGAAGAGATTCAAAGTGAATCGCCGCGTGCTTTGAAGGCCATCCCTGCCGATGAATTTTTAGCATGCATTGAGGATTGGAAAAACGTTGGCATAAGTGCATTGTGTCTGGAGGTTATTACTTTGAAGGCGATGAAATAAATTTGAAAAGAATAAATAAAGGGGTTTTCAAAAAAAAAAATTGGTCTTACTTTTTGGGCACAGTAGTATGACATTTTTTTCAGTCGTAGGCGAATAAAAGTCAACGACTTACTTTAAGAATCGTTAATATATGCTTTCTTCTCATATTGAAGGTTTAAAAAGATAACATGTCCAGAGAGCATAAAGAGTTTTTGAATAGAAAATAATTGGTCTTACTTTTAGGGCACAGAAGTATTATCTTCTGACTTCTTTTATGACTCCTGTGTCTGTAAAAATCACTACTGTTCATAGTCTCAAGAATACACGAGGGTTGTCTCCACAAGAAGAGGAGGATTGGCGCGTATGAAATATGGCAGGAACTATCATTTCCCACTCACCTTGCCCTTTCTATTTGACAAGTAAAGTGTGCTAATTTGACACTGGCGGGGATTTCCTGGTATAGAATCCGACATCCAATGGATGAACATCAAGGCTGATTCTCTTTGATCAATGTCTTGGCGTTTTTATTGGGACACTTTTCTTTCCTTCTTTGCTGTTCGATTCTTTGATTTATGAGAGTCCTGCGTCAAAAGTGAGAAATATGGAGCATTAAATATTATCGGTTATAATGTTATAAATATTTATGCTTTTAATATTTAGTGGACAAATGAATAATCACGAAAACATTTTTTTCTTTGAATGTGCCCTTTTTTCTTGAATGAGCTTACCATGCCTTATAGCAAATTATTCTAGGTGTTAGTGGTAAATGGCATAAAATTATACGCCATTTCTTTGTTGGTAATGAGGAATATAACTAATTCTATTGCAACTTATTGGTTATATTTAAAAAGAAGGAAATTCTTTTAAATTGTAAGTTAAAAAAGAATTCACTTATATATTCAAATTTTGCCCCTAAATCTAAAAATGTCATAGAGTACAACATCTTCCATGTCATATCGTAATTAGTGTCGTTGACGACCATCCGATTAGAAGCTTATTCTCCTGTTCCACAAGTGGCCCCATGGTCAATTGACTAGCACTCTGACTTTTGGTACCACAGACTACAAGTTCGAATGCTGGAGGTGGCATGGATACTTGTTAGTGGTTCGAAATCAGCTTTAAACTGTAGGTCTTGGTCTAATTAGCCTAATCTGCTCAAAAAATGACCGTAGAGCGACAAACCAAGCTTGTTCCACACTCCCGGAGTTGCTTTAAACTTAATTTTTATTCAACTTCTCAACGCAAGACTTTTCCAAATTGCTGAAAGATAACTTTTCATTCAATAAAAAAACCTAGATTTGTAATATGGAGGAACGAAAAATTTAGTCTTTAGTCTTTTTGCTACTATATACAACTGTTGTTCGTGGGTAGCCAGCTAAACTTTTTAAGAATCAGGATTATTAATTAAAAACAACTGCTTCAATTTTAAATATTTTAGATCAAGTTACCCAGGAAGTAAATTAACTTAAAATGTGACTTTGTTCAACACTGAACCTAAACAATAGACGGTACTAATGTACGTAGATATACGAAAAGTCTTTTCAATTTTAAATCAAAAGTTTTTGCTAATTTAACAAAACTCTTTACAGTCTTAAATATTTTATTTAAAATTTCCTACATTTAGTATTTTTTAAAATGAAACAATTATAGGAATTGCAGATTCTTTGGCGAAGAATGATTGAAATCTGGATCAGACTGCCATTCCTACTTCCCTTGCATATGGAAATGCCTTTGCAAAATCTAAATTCATAACTCCTTCTAAGATCAAAACTAAGTAATTACAGAACTAATGTCGACAGAAAAACAGCTACTATCTCACAAGATTAAGAATGGAACACCGCAAAAATATGAAAATTTCCGCTCAGGGCGTTAAAAAATTCAAAAATGTGGCAACTGCCCTGATGTCGAGCTTACTTCTCATCATGTCTTTGATTGCTCAGCTATGTATTTGTCTGGATCAACCCTCTGACGAGGATTTATACTCCGAGCTGGCAATCGACATAGCCAATATTATTCAGGAGCACCACAACACTCAGGAGATACGACAACAACAATAAAACAAGTAATTTATGTTTGCCTTCGGTTGGTAGTTTACAAATAGTTTCTTCAATGCGAAAACTCAATGCGGTATACAGCAGGCTGCTTCAGGATTTGAGATAGAGATGTATTTTATTAGTAAGGTTCAAACTTTTATCTCATTTTATATATCAATACAAAGGAATATTAAAAGGCTAATCCTAAAAGATAAAAACTCAGAAGAGGATTTATACTCCGAGTTATATGCAATCAACATAGCCTATATATTCACAAGCATACCGATATTTTTATCTTTTTGTACTCTTCAGGGGATACGCCAACAACAACACAATTATAGAAATCCCTTGATAGGTTTTGTTTCTCTATTCTTGACATATCTGTAATGCGCATGCAATCTTAGTTACATCTGACTGGAATAGATATGTAATTTCTTTAAAAATATTTTAGCAGAAATTAAATTTCATTATATTTTTCCTTATATAAGTCTTTCTTATTGAAAACAAAAAACCTTTTATTTTCAAAAATCAGAAACGTTCATTAAATATTTTACTCAAATCCCAGAATAATCCTCAATAATCTGTGTATTCTACCAGAGCTTTGGAGGTTTGTTTGTCGCTCTACGGTCATATTTTGCACATGAGGGCTAAATAGACAGGGACCTACAGTTTAAAGGGATTCGAACCACCAACAAACATCCATGCCTAAGCCAGTATCGAACCTGGATCGTACCAAAAGCCAGAGCGCTTGCCAATTGGTCATCAGGCTGCAAGAGCTTTGGAGTAGAAAATATGTTGTTTGGCTAAAAACGAAAATGTTTTGGCTAAAAGTAACTTTCATTATCTTTTTCTGTACACAAGTCTTTCTTATTGAAAACATAAACCTTTTTTTTTTTCTTCGAAAATCAGAAACGTTCATTAAATATTTTACTCAAATCCGTCTGTATGTCATACCAAAGAATTGGAAGAAGCTGATACTTCAAAAAATAAAATTGTTGTGTAGGCGACCATCAAATTTTCTTTAAGCTTCAAAAATAATCTCTATTAATATTGATCGAAACAATAAAAACATTCTCAAAAGTTCTGGTTCAAAAGTTCAAAAATGCGGCAACTGCCCTGATGTCGAGCTTACTCCTCATCAAGTCTTTGATTACCCAGCTGTTACAGCCGCCATGCATTGTCTGGACCTTCCCTCGGAAGAGGATCTATACTCCGAGCTGACAATCACCACAGTCAATATTATTCGAGAGAACCACGATATTTGATTTTCTTTGTACTCTTCAGGGGATACGACAACAACACCACAATTATAGGAATCCCTTGATAGGTTTTGTTTCTCTATCCTTAACATATCTGTAATACGTATGTTAATCTAACTTACATCTGAAATTTGCCACTGGAATAGGTATGTAATTTCTATAAAAATGTTTTAGCAGAAATGAACTTATATTTTCTTTTCCTTACACAAGTCTTTCATATTGAAAATATAAACCTTTTATTTTCGAGAATCAGAAACATTCGTTAAATGTTTTTACTCAAATCCCAGAATAATCCTCAATAATCTGTGTATTATACCAGAGCTTTGGTTTGGTTTGTTGCTCTACGGTCATCTTGTGCTCACGTGGACTAAACAGACCGGCACTTAACGTGGATTCGAACCACCAACAAACATCCATGCGGCCGCCAGGATTCGAACTTGGAGCCTGTCTTACCAAAGTCAGAGCGCTAGCCAATTGGGCATCAGGTCGCAAGAGCATGGGAGGGAGAAAATACGTTGTTTGGTTGAAAGTAATTTTCATGGGCCACAGGTACCACAGATTTCGGTTTCGAGTCCCGGCGGTGCCATGGATGTTTGTAGGGGTTCGGAATCCACTTTAAAGCGTAGGTCCCGGTCTAACACGATCGTAGAGCGTTGTGGAGAGTCGCATATTAAAAAACAGGGAAAAACGTACTGTTCCTATATAGTGATTAGGATAGTATAGTCCTTGTTGCTTCGCATCCCCATATAACCCTTCGATTCCAAATTCAAGATTCTAGAGTAATTTTCATTATCTTTTCCTTATATAAGTCTTTCTTATATTAGAAAACATAAACATTTTCTTTTCGTAAATCAGAAACATTCATTAAATATTTTACTCAAATCCGTCTGTATATTATACCAGAGAATTGGAAGAGCAAATACTTCCAAAAATAAAACTGTTGTGTAGCCGACCATCAAATGTTCTTGAAGACTTCAAAAATAATCCACATTAATATTGATCGAAACAATAAAAAACATTCGCAAAAGTTCAGGTCGAGTCGACATGACCATAAAGGGAAGATGACGCAACATTTTCCCTGGAACTGAAAAAGCTATCTATGTTGCCATCAGAAATGATTGGCACCGTGGCCTAGTAAATGGGCGGAGCAACTCCTCAGGAGACGGGTAACTTGTCAATTCCATTGCAATCAACAAGTCCTGGTAATTGTTACCTGTCAATCAAATAAGTCTGCTTTTTTTTTCAAAGACAAGTTTTTATTTTCGCGATTGACATGCTGTACAGACAACGAAACATCTTTTTATCACAGGCTGCTGATTGTGCGGCTCCTTTAAATGAATGTATTTAATGGCTCAGAAAGAAAGGGTTTACGGCCAGCATTTAGGACTCGCTGGACTTGGTAATTACAGCATGTCGGCTGAAAGGCTTTAGCAGGTACTCATCATAAAAAGCAGGAAGGAGCAATTTCATTTATTCAAGTCGAAATGTTACTGTGGGATGATTTATTTATTCACTTGGTAATTACATGGAGACACAAATCAACCAGCGCAGCGTATTAATGGGTTGAAAGTTGATGGCATAAAAATTGCGTATGAAAAAATTTTTTTTCCACCTTAGTATGAACTTATAAGTCAAATTTTGTAGTTGGAATCTTCAGTTGCATAATTTCTAGCAATGGCAGGCTTCCATAGTATTTTAAGTACAATTTTCTTAATTAATGCGCTATTTATTTAGAGATGAAACTATTTATACCATTTTAAGTGGTATAAAATGAGGATAAATTATCACTCGCTAAAAGATTTATTACCAGAATGATAGATTACTTATTTATAACTCTGACAATGTATAAGATAAATTCGTAAATACTACGCATAGCGTATTCATGACGAAGAGAAATTACCCCTTATTTTTAATGATTGTATTTCACGTTTTGATTTATTGCTCTACAAGAGAGTTACAGAAAAGAAAAATTGTAATAAATGATCCATCAAAACCTATTAGAATAACGTCCATATTAATTAATTGATAACTAAAGGTTTTTTACTGGAAAAGATGAAAAACTATGCTAATGATAATCGAATACGAATGATGTATTTGTTTTTCATATGACCAAAACATATAATTTAGTTTCCATTAAATAGTTCTGTTTCCTTTATTTTATTACATTTACATTGCAAAACGCCGTAGATAATTTTTAAGAATGCTTTTGGTATGTGTGGATAAAAGTTCTTATATTATAGCAATGGAAAACAAAAAAAAAAATAATCGTATCAACAATATTAATAGCAATTATCGAAAAAAATTTTAATATAGGTAATAAGATGTCCTTTGATTTATTATGTCCAAGATGAAACATACCCACAGCAGTTCAACATTTAGTTTATTTCCATTGCCAACCATTAGTATAGAAATCATTTTGGGGGGTTATATGAAAGTCATAGCACCATTCAGCTTCTGAGAGGCTTGTCTAATCAACATGATTTAACAATCATGTTGATTAGACAAAAAGCTTCAAATTATCAACATGGAAACTTAAAACTTTTTCTGCATTATTAAATGTTCGTATACTGGTCCCTTTCCATATATCTCTCTGTGAAAATGGGGATGTTATTGTGTTAAAAAAGGTAGGTACTGATATTCATATGATCGCCAATAATTTTTTAACTTTTTACTAAGAAAATTCTAAATCTTCATAATTTGAGGCCTTTCTATATTTGATTGGTACAAAAGAAGTAATTACGATGTTTTTACTTTCTGGAGTAACAGAATTTCGTAAACCACATTACCAGACTCATTTCTGGACACAGAATTAGTATCAATATAAAAATCACTTATTAATACAAATATTGTAAAGTTTAACTCAGATAAAGTGTGTTACTTACATTTTTTGTTAAGAATTAAGAAAGGTTCACCCCATCATCTTTGAGTTCTGCTGCTGGTTTTGAGGAGACATGGACCTAGTACAGTTATGATGGAGTTTTTCAATAGTATGTAGTATAACATATTTTAGTATTTTCATGTTGTATTGAAAAATTTCTGAAAAGTAGGCAGTTCAGTCAGACTACCAATGCGTGATCTTCTGACCCAATCAACATATAATCTACTCATTTTTCAAATAAATGACTGAATAGATAAAATAAGGGTGCCTGATGGCCGAGTGACTAGCGCTCTGGCGCTGGTGCCACAGGCTCCGGATTAGAATCCCGGCAATACCATGGATGTTTGTAGTGGTTAAAAATACACTTTAAACCATAGGACTCTGTCTAATGACTGTAGAGCGTGGGGCTGACAACCTTATCCGGTAAAAAGAAATCTTCCAGTAGGCAGAGGTCTTTGCCCACCTTGGGGCTGTTGAGCCAATGGAGAAGATATATAAGAGATTTAACCTCCCACACTACCTGATATTCTAACTAGAATGAACACCAAAAGTAAGACTTTCTCCAATTATATATAGATATATATATTTTGGGGGAAACTGAAAAATATGTATTACTATTAAAAAGGAAGATTTATTGACCGAATATTATACGATTAAAAAAAAATGTATTATGATTACTCAAACGTATATGAATACTGCTTACATTTACAGCAACAACAAGACAGGATAAAAAACTTTATTTTTTTTATTACAATGAGGGCCATTATACGTATAAAAGTAATTCAATTCAATTCATCCTTGCGTTTGATGGCAGAAAGCCATTTGTTAAGCATACTTCCACCGGCTGTCATTTGTGAAGAATCCCTTAATAAATCGTCGAGAATCCAGTGATCCTTAATGACAAGGGGCCTGCTTTACGCGGGTGAAAAAGTGGCATCTAAGATTAGGGGGCTGGCCCAGGGTAGGCGGCCTCACCATTCATCACTTGGCCGATCACAGGCTGCCATACTCTATCATCAGTCATTCTTTCTTTTATAGTGCCCGCAAATTTGATGGCAAGTCGAAGTCGTTTGCCTTTTTTTCTCTAATATATATCGGTTCCAAGAAGAGGGATGGTGTTTGTAGTAAAAAGAAGAAGGCGATAGGTGAGAATGGCTGGTGTCTCTATCCATCACGGCATCACTCAAATTATACGTCTGTTTCAGCAGACGCAGACGGCTAGACTTCAGCGTTTCGCTTGCTTGCAATGCATATTTGATGATGCATTTAATATGCTGACTAATAGTTATAATTATTGATTAATTAACTTCTGAAGTGTTTGATTTGTGATTTCATAAATAATGTTGTCTCACTTGACGTGAAAATTTTTCAGAATGCTTACAGAGCAAACTCGTTTAGAATTTCGTGCATGACAGTCTCTTGAAAAAAATAGAACTTGTATCCTTTCATGAATTAAAATTATATGCAATGAACGTACAGGTTATTGTTAATGAAACATTTTTAATACTTCCAAAGTATAACCAGCATCATTTTGAAAAATTCTCAACAAGAAAAGACATGGACTTGACAACAATGGCAAATAGTGCAAAATTTCACTTAAGCAATTGCAAGTTCATATCTACCACATTAATTTTAACGAATTCATGATAGCTTTTCATTGTACTCAGAATTGCATTCAATTTCCAGTTCATCTATTTTATAATACATGGGACGTGGTAACAATGGCAAATCGCTCAAAATTCTACTCAAGCAATTGCCAGTTCATCTCAAGTTTTGCAAGTTCTTATCTATCACATTAATTGTAACGATTTCCTGATAGGTTTTCTTTGTACTGAGAATTACACTCAAATTTCAATTCATTTATATTATGATAGACTGGACATGGCAACAATGGCAATTAATGCAAAAATTTCACTCAAGTTTTGCAAGTTCATATCTATGACATTAATTTTAACGAATTCGTAATAAGTTTTCATTGTACTGAGAATTGCACTCAAATTCCAGTTCATCTATATTATGTTGATTGTACCAAAATCCTTTAAGTATTCGTTGTACTTCGTAACTGAAAAACTTACTTTCAAATTTATTTGTTTTGCGTGACATTAAATGATGTTCAAGTTTATGATGATGACTAATGATGACCAAAAATTAAAATTTTGAAACATAATCTTGATATAAATGCAATAAAAAATCACTAGCATAAAAAAAATCATGTGCACCATGATTATAATAATATTAAAAAATAATTTATTACCGTTATTATTTTATTAACTCTGATCTCTATCAAAAGCAATAATTTGGTGAATTATTACGTATAGTTGCTTGAAAAAAATAAACAGTATAAAATCCAATTATTTTATGTTGATTGTATTGCAATCTATTATGTTGATTATATTATGTTGATTGTATTGCAATCTATATTATGTTGATTGTATTGCAATCTATATTATGTTGATTGTATTGTAATCTATATTATGTTGATTGTATTGTAATCTATATTATGTTGATTGTATTGCAATCTATATTATGTTGATTGTATTGTAATCTATATTATGTTGATTGTATTGCAATCTATATTATGTTGATTGTATTGCAATCTATATTATGTTGATTGTATTGCAATCTATATTATGTTGATTGTATTGTAATCTATATTATGTTGATTGTAAATCTATATTATGTTGATTGTATTGCAATCTATATTATGTTGATTGTATTGTAATCTATATTATGATTGTATTGCAATCTATATTTGTTGATTGTATTAATCTATATTATGTTGATTGTATTGCAATCTATATTATGTTGATTGTATTGCAATCTATATTATGTTGATTGTATTGTAATCTATATTATGTTGATTGTATTGCAATCTATATTATGTTGATTGTATTGTAATCTATATTATGTTGATTGTATTGCAATCTATATTATGTTGATTGTATTGCAATCTATATTATGTTGATTGTATTGCAATCTATATTATGTTGATTGTATTGCAATCTATATTATGTTGATTGTTGATTATGTTATTTGCAATCTATATTATGTTGATTGTATTGCAATCTATATTATGTTGATTGTATTGTAATCTATATTATGTTGATTGTATTGCAATCTATATTATGTTGATTGTATTGTGTAATCTATATTATGTTGATTGTATTGCAATCTATATTATGTTGATTGTATTGTAATCTATATTATGCTGTTTGTGCTAATCCTCGTAAGTGTTCGTTGTACTTCGTAACTGAAAAACTTACTTTCAAATTTATTTATTTTGCGCGATATTAAATAATGTCCAAGCTTATGATGAGGACCAAAAATAAAAATTTATAAACACAATAATGCAATGAAAAATCACATTCCATAAAAAATCATGTACTCCATAATTATAATAATATTAAAAATAATTTATAACCGTTATTATTTTATTAACTCTGATCTCTATCAAAAGCAAGTAATTTGGTGAATTATTACGTATAATTGATATTGAAAAACAAAATAAACAGTAATAAAAAATCCAATTAAGCACATTAAAAAATTACAGATTTAAAAATAATTACAATAAAGAGGGAAAAAAAAAACCGTAATCAATTTCAAATTTCTCGCTCGTTAATG
Source organism: Caerostris extrusa (assembly GCA_021605095.1). Classification (NCBI taxonomy): domain Eukaryota; kingdom Metazoa; phylum Arthropoda; class Arachnida; order Araneae; family Araneidae; genus Caerostris; species Caerostris extrusa. The sequence goes on from BPLR01000164.1 coordinate 136,152, forward strand.
TCACAAATTTCGCCAAGATAATTCTGGTCACGAAGACATCCCTCAGCATAACTAACATGTTCCCGCCAACGTATTTAAGCCCAATAAGAACCTTCATTATAAGAACTTAAATTACTTTTTTAAAATGTGCTGCGTTCGTGTAATCAGAAAGAAATTGATGGATAGTCAGATTAAGATCTTAAACGATTACATTAAGTACCGACAGCCAGTGATAAATCAGGTTGAGTGGGAAGATGAAGGCTGAGGCTGAAAAATATTCTTTCTGGCTCACCCTCCACCCTGCCCCCTGTTCCTGGAAGCATTAAGGAAGAGAACAGATTGTCTAATGGATTTCTGAATGGCGTCTTAAGATGAAGCGCCAGCCCGCAGGCTCTTAATAACTGTGATGTGTTGGCGAAATATTTATTTGTGCCAAATATACAAGGCGTGAAAGAAATACTGTTCACACTACAAAAACTGTATAAAAAATTTAAAAGATAGAAATAAATATCTTTAACAATTTACAATGTAATATTTTATAAATTTCGATGTTCGATCTCCTCGTAGTGAATTTAAGCAATGCTCTATTTCATATCGTATGTTGGCAAGCATTTCGGGACTTAAAGATTTATAAGTGGACACTTATAACTATCCATATCCACTTATTGGCATGCATTGGCGAGAATGGAATTTTAAGCGGAAATTTTCGCTATTTATTCATCCACACTTCTGAAATACATTGGCAAGAATTTGAGGAGTTATGGAATTCTAAATGGATGGTTTTCACTATCCATCTACACTTCATGAAATGCATTGGCATGAATTTGAGGAGTTAAGTGGATACTTTTCACTATCCTTATACACTTAGTGGCATGCATTGGTAAGAATTTGAGGAGATATGGATTTCTACATGGACACTTTTCCCTACCAATCCATATCCTCTTCATGAAATGTATTGGTAAGAATTTGAGGAGTTATAGATATCTAAGTGGACACTTTTCACTACAAATCCATATCCACTTAATGGCATGCATTGGTAAGAATTTGAGGAATTATGGATTTTTAAATGGACACTTTTCATTATCCATATCTACTTAACGGCATGCATTGGTAAGAGTTTGAGGAGTTATGGATTTCTACATGGACACTTTTCCCTACCAATCCATATCCACTTCATGAAATGTATTGGCAATATCTGAAGAGTTATTGAATTCTAAATTTAAGGATATTCATTAGAAAAATATTCGATTTAGGGTCATGTATTAGAAAGCATCAGAACTGTTTTGGAATTCTAACTGATTACCTTCCAACATCATGACCTGTAATTGCAAGCATTTGTAATTCCATGTGAATACTCTCTAATATCCATATCTTCTTCCTGGCTTGTTTTGGCAAAAAGCTGAGGAATTATAGATTTTTACATAGACACATTACACTATCCAGGTCTATTGAATTTTTTCATGCAGATTGTGATAATAGAGTTTTTGCATAACGTTTTTATCGTCCGATATTTTTTTCCTAGCGTGCATGCTCATATGAATAGCTCAGCAATGCAGTATTACAGATATGCATGCTCAATAGGTACAAAGTTTCTATGAGCATGCGAGCTAGGAAGAAAAATATCGGACGATAAAAAAACGTTATGCAAAAACTGTCTATTCTCAGAGGCCTAACATATTAATTTGTAGGAATTGAAGCAGCATAACACAGCTATATTATTGCATAAAGCTTCATATAATTGCTAATAGAAGATCTAAAATCTTAGTTGCATTAAGTGAAACCAAGCGATTTTGCATCGAAATTGTACGTTTTTATTGTTATATTGCAATTTAATAAAGACATTTTATTTTTATCTCTTTCAGTTTTGTACATAAATTCTTAATATGCCCAGAAATTTTCGGATATTCTTCATTCTCAATAAATTTCTGATTCATGTCTTAGAAAATTTGGAGAGAATACAGATACAATTTATGAGAATACAGATACAATTTATGAGAATACATATACAATTTATGGATATACTGTTTGTGTAAGTAAAGAATGTAGTGCAAGAGTATGAAATCTGAGAATGTATTAAATCTAAAGGTAATAATTGCAACTGGATGAATCCATTCTTTTTCGGTGATTGACAAATTATATGCATTTCATAAACAATATGTCAAAGATTTTCATTGAAAAATAAGTAATAAGAAAACTGTAATGTGTTGGTCTTTTTTGGAAGAATGTATGCTAGCAGAATATATTTTCTGAAAATCTCTGATTCGTGTCGTAGAACATTTGGTGAGTGTATTCCTTTTTACTGCTTTATAAAAGCAAATATTCTCACCATAATATCAATGTCTTTATTTTAAAAATACTTTTATTTTAAAAATAAAAGACACAGGAGAATTTTATTTGAAAAAACATTAAAGTTGCACTTTTAGAGAATTTATTTATCAGCTTACTGTTATTGTTAGAAGATTTTTAAATTGACATCAATTAGTATCTGTAGAGTGTGTTGTTTAATATCAAATAGGGCAACATGTTAGCTAATAGGATGGAATAATAAGATTTGATACTGCTGGTGGAATAATTTAAATAACAGGTATAAAAGTTAGGAATAGTAAGAGTATCGCGTCGTTAATCAAACTTCCTGGTTAACTTCTCAGAATTTTTTATAATACGACGAACAAACGAGGCACAGTAATTCTTGCTAATTAATACTTCTTTCTGCTTAATTCATCTTAGTTAACAATTCTGATCCAACAAGCTGATATACATTATAAAATAATCAACAGGTTTAAATATTTCAAGGGCTATCGTAAAAGAGAATAAGAATTTGAATTATAATAAAAAAAAGAATATATTTTCATTTTATATGCATTCGTCAAAATATTCAATCTTGTTATGTCCCGAAATTTCCAAGGACGTCAAAAATAAAAACGAGTTTAAGAATTTTCTGAACCTTTTCTCCGAAAACTAAATCCTGCAAATGTTTTTGCACATAAATTGGCGCTTTACTGCCATATGTGATTCCAGACATCACTACAACCATATAATGGATTGTTGTAGTAAATGACACCCTTGGTCAATGGTGACGCACGCCATCTCATAACATGGGTGTAGTGTGCGTAGCCTGTGGTTATGGATGCTTACGCCGCCATATATTTTCACGTCAGACAATTCCATACATCAATTTTTGGTGCATTTTCAGTTACGGTTACACTTAAAAAAAAAAGGAGTATATTAAGCAAAAAAAAAAAAAAAAAAGTAGGAAAACTATATCATTTTCGTGCGGTTTTTCTGTTAGCAACCCCTGTAGTATTTAAAGAGATCATCTATTGAAATCCTCAGACTGGGGAAAAGTACGATGGTAACTACTGCTATTATGTTGTGAGAAGACTTAATAACATGCTTTAAAATACCTGGTCGACTTTTCCACGAAATTGTACTATTATCGTAATAAGTTCGGAGAGTGGTAAGATTTCGGTGTACGCCGTCATAAACACAGTGAAATTTTGGATGGTAATGCATATTTGCCGAGCGCGTGTCTTGGAAATTATTATTTCTCGCCACATTATTTTAAAAGCGACTTTTCTTGGAAATGATTTTGCAAGGAAATTTGTTTACATTTTGCTAGAAATGAAATGATTCGGCTTATAAAAGTGTTCCGAGTTTTGCTTCAGTGAAGAGTGAAAAGCCAATTTAAGATTAATTCAACCTGCCATTTTGAGTATCCCACTATTTTAGAGTTCTGAAATAAATATACAAAAATTTTTATAAACTTGATTCAGAAATATTTTAAACAGGTTTTATAAGTATTTTATCATGCCCGTAATGAATTGTTGAATTTTCAAAGAAATCGTTATCGCTTTTAACTCAAAATATTTAATGGTTACACGAGAAATGTTGGATTTTTTCTTATAACTATTATACTGCGTAAGAGTTTTCAACGTAAAACGAAATCCATCCAAGACTGATTATAGGTTTAGAAGTTTTAAAATAATTTCACATGGAAGAGATTTTGAATGAAATGAAAATTTCCAGTTTTATCAAAAATATCTCAAAATTGTTAACTTAATGAGGCTAAGACAATCTGATAGTATGGTTATGAGGCGAGGACAGCTTGGTAGATAGCTTGTTGAGTTTCAAAGGGGATAAATGATGCCAAAATCAAAGTTTCCATCTGTATTTATAAGATGTGTACTAGAAATTTGGAAGCCAGAAATTCTTTCCATTGGAATTGACAAGATAAAAAGGAGAAACATTGGAAATTTTTTATTCGAAATTATTGTGACAAAAGTGTGTGTGTTCAGTGTGGTAAACGCCTTGCATTAGACTCTGAATGTGTTACACCTGCTACTAATTTTCCAGACATTCAAAAAGAAAAAGTGAAATGGTTATTTCAGAAAAGGATTTACTGGTGTTTAAATTCAATAGACTTTTTGGTAGTTTGTCTCCAGAAATATTGAATAAGTTTTGATAAAATTATAAATGTACATAGGTTGATGTAGTACAAAAAAATGATCACACAACAGAAGTAGTATATATGTATGACTGTAGACAATATTTCTCAGCGAGAGAAGTTCTAAAATAAGAGTGTATAATATATATACACAAAATGAGTTAATAGGGATTATGGTCTCTCTTCAATTATACAGTTCTCACAACATTAACTTATACGGAAAATCAGACTGTTTATGAGTACCTGAGAAAAGTGGTCGTACTCCTCCAGCAACTCTGTTTTCAGGCCTTTAGTGGCTTTCAGAGGTGGATTGTATGTTGCAATTCTTTCCTGAGAGGGTCTACATATACTCTATCGAGTATAGTTCGGAAGATTTGGCTGATGAACCCAACTGATGAATATTCTAACTTTCCAGAAAAATTCGTTGAGAATGAGGAGCACATACCTTAAACCAATATTTTGATCAGTTTTTGTACATGGTATGATAGTTAGCGACTCACATATCGAGAATTTTTTTGATAATCACCCTGTATTATTACTTAAAAGAAACTTATATGCATTACTTACTAGGACACTTACACTTAAATGTGAAAACTCAAAAAAAAAAAAAAAAGGTTTGAAATTGATGAAGCAATGTCAATCATCCCTGAATAACTAAATAAAAGAAAAAAAAATCTTTTTAACTTTCCTCATCCAATTACATGAAACTCAGTCGGCAAGTATGCATTACCTCGAATTTTTGTTCCAGCCACCTATTAGGATATTTTTACACCTTTTTCTTGCCAAAGAGTGCAACTGATACTGGAGCATAATGAAAGGCATGTCAAAAGCAAAAGAAATTAGCGCCCGGCGTCTGTCTACCCATGGCTGGCTTGTGAAACTATAGGATACATTCACACCTTTTTCAAAGGAAACCTATGTCAGATGGTACGTCAAGTTGTACGTCAACATCCCTGGCTCGTGCTCTGAGACGACTTGAAGAGGCAGAAAAAAGATGCAGAAAGAAAGAAGATGGTAATGTCAGCTGCTGAACAGTTTTTCTGCTCTGTTCTAAATTTAAAACATTCTTGCTGATGGATCGTATTAATTTTCAAGGTTATATATTAAATATAGATTGCCAACCATCTTAATTGATGAGATTTTTATGTGTAAAAATATACATCATTTCTCAAGTAGATATGCGGACAGTAAAGCTCTTGGCTAGAGTGGATTTTTTTTTAATTTGTAATTTTAGTTTTTGTAATTTATCTTCACTATGTAATATCTCGCCAAAAAAAAATGTCCCACAAATAAAATTTTAATGCTTCTATTTTTTAATTTCAGCAAAAGTATAAAATGATTCAAGAATAATTCTGTAACTACAGTTATGTTAATTAAATCTATTTATCTTATTTGCTTATCCCAGTTTCCATTCTAAATTACAATTGCTAAAGATTCCAACTAAACATAAAAATTTAGCTATGGAATCGGTTACATGGGTATAAAATAATGAAGCTTGCCAGTAATTGATGAATAGCAAAAATTAAAATCAATCTAAACAATCTTAATAATGCTATAAATATAAAAGCACATATTCTAAGATTCTTTGCGCGAACATTTCTAAAATGGAAACTTTTAAGTAAAACTAATAACTAATGTAATCGTGCTTTCTCCTACACACTGGCAAAAGCGTCTCCCTGCGGCGTTCAGGAGAAATAGTAGGCCTCGAGATTCTCCCCGAAAGGAAGAACAGCGCAACTATGACTATACTAGATCTTAAAATATACTTATACTCCAACTTACGTCGCATACGCTGAACTTCCACAAATGTAGGTTCCTTCCTCTGAACAAATGACAGTTTTTCTGAAACGAACGGGAAATGTTTAAAAAACAAGTACTACTTCATTTCAAATAATGAATAATCAATCAACTTGCATATGCTAGGTTTTCTCTCAAATATTAAAAAAAAATATTTTTTTCCCTTTCCATTCCACAATTAATTTTTATTTTGCAAAAGCAACAAAATCACTCTACTAGATCATAAAATATGCTTATATTCCAACTTATATTATCGCACGTCACATACTCCGAACTTCCACAAATGTATGTTCTTTACTCTGACAGTTTTTCTGGAAACGAATTGTTTGAAGAAACAAGTGTCTCTTCTTTTCTGAAAACGAAATAACGAATGAACTTGTATATGCTCGGTTTTTTTTCTCTCAAGTATTTAAAAAAACTATTTTTGTCTTTTCCATTCCAAAATTAGTTTTTGTTTAGCAAAATTACTCTACTTTCACAAATGTATATTGCTTCCTCTGAATAAATGATAGTTTTTCTGAAATCGAACTGAAACTGTTTGAAAAAAACAAATCTTACTTCATTTCGGAAAACGAAATAATGAATGAACTTATATATGCTCGATTTTCTCTGAAGTATTTCAAAATAAATTGGTTTTTTTCTTTTCCGTTTTACAATTAGTTTTTTGTTTCTCATAACCAGCAAAATTACTGTACTAGATTTTAAAATGTACTTATACTCCAACTTATAACGCATACGTTGAACTTCCACAAATCTATGTTCTTTTCTCTGAAAAACGACAGTTTTTCTGGAACTGTTTAAAAAAAACAAAACAAATGTTACTTCTTGAAAACGAAATAATGAATGAACTTGTATATGCTTGGCTTTCACTCAAGTATTTTAAAACTGTTTTCTTTTACTTTTCAGTTGAACAGCAAAATCGCACAACGAGACTTTAAAATATACGTTCAAAACATCCACCAACGATTCTCAAATAGCTTGTTTCTGGTTGATGTCTCAATGGTGGCAGCGCTGGTGAAACACGATCCGCCCCCTCTCACATGTCGAAAGAGTTGTCACAATTTTCAACATTCAGCGTCATCTGCGTCATTAATTTCCTTCTTGAGTTTCACAGCTACCCGAGAACTTTCCTCGGGTCAAAGTCATTACCGAATTACACGCGGGTAATGACGACGAAGAGGAAGAGGCCGCATGAAAAAAAAAAAAAGTTCCACTAAGTATTTTGGGGTAACTACTGACGCAGAAGATCTACACACCCAAATAGATTATCGCCTTTTTATCGTTGCTCAAGTTTTGGAAAACACAGAATCATCATGCATTGCAAACAGGAGTTCAGTATTTCGTGTACAATAAGATATTGATGGGAAGATAATAAAACTGATGCATGTATTATTATTTAATAACATTATTTAGCTAACCGATGTTTATTAAGTTCAGATATTGTCTTAATATATTGTGGCCTATATTTAACTTAGAATTATAATTTTAAAGTATTTATTTTCAAATGAATCGTCCTTATTTCTAAGAAGTCGAATACTCTATGTGTATGCTTCAGTATATATATATACATAACTTTGTAGCTTAAATTTTCATGCTTTATGGAATTCCTTTAAATCTTTTAATGATTAAATACATTGATGTAGCAAAATCTTATTATTATTTTTAGCAATAAAATTTTCATAAGAGTTTTGTTTTAACTATAACATTTACCATTTAACTAAGGCTTGTTCATTTATTTGATGCAGAGGTAATCAGTTGGTCGTCATATAAGTATTAAATTTTGATTCTAAATATCAGAAAGTTGCACCATACGTGACTGTAATTTTATTATTCATATATCTTTTCCAACATAAGAAAAAAAAACTAATAGCCTTAAAATCTTCTTATATATATAAGCCATTTCATTGTTAAGTTGCTTCATTTATCTATGCATCTACACTCAAGAGCCAAAACATTATGACCACCCCTACATTTTGCAATGAACTTGCCTGATGACGTGGAAGACACGTGATCAGGTGGAAGTGGTATTTAACTGCTGCTGGAGAGTCTGAAGAATCATTCTTTCACTTACTTCTGTGTGTGATGGGAAAGGCTGCGGATCTAAGCGACTTTGATAGAGAGCAGATTGTAATGGCTCGAAGGCTCGGAACAACTATTTCCGAAACTGCACGACTCGTGGGTTGTTCGCGATCTACAGTTATGCAAAGTGGATGAATGACGGTGAAACCAACAGTACACGACATGGTGTTGGACGTCCACACGCTATCAAAGAAAAAGGTCGTCGGAGACTGTCTGGCATGGTGAAGCAAAACCGGAGTCAGACAGTGGCTCAGCTGACAGACCAATACAATGCAGGGCCAAGTAGAATAGCATCGGAGCACACTGTTCAGCGTACACTGTTGGATATGGAGCAACGCAGCAAACGTCCCACGTCGGTGGTGGCGGTATTATGCTTGGGGGGAAGTTCTCTCGGGCGTCCCTGGGACCCGTGGTTGTGGTAGAGCAAACCATGAATGCTACAGGGTATCTGAACATCATTGCGGACCAGTTGCACCCTTACATGGCCTCTGTTTTTCCAGCTGGAAATGGAATGTTCCAACAGGACAACGCCCCTTGTCACAAGGCTAAAATTGTGTTGGAGTGGTTCCAGGAACATGATGCTGAATTCCAGTTATTGTCCTGGCCGCCTAACTCACCGGATCCCAATCCGATAGAACACATTTGGGATGTCCTGGGACGGCAGCTCAGGGTTCAAAGACCACCAATTCGCAATATCTAGGATTTGCGTGACCGTTGCTTAAACATCTGGTACAATCTGTCTCCGGCCATCTACCAAGGACTTGGAGACATCTACCAAGGACAAGGTGGTCATAATGTTTTGGCTCTTGAGTGTATTATTAACTCATAAGTGCCTGTTTTTTTTTACATACCAGTTGTAACAATAACATATATGTCATTTACGGTTTCACAAAATACATTTGTCTTTCAACGTACATATGCTATTCAATAAAATTAAAAATTGAATAATGTGTGTATCGCATTTAATTATACAATTGAAAACTAGAATAATGTGTGTATTGCATTCAATTATATACCGTTTAATTATTATTTTAATTGTATATTCTGTCAAAAATCTCTTATGTTCTCAGTGTGATACAAACATCTATTATACCAAAAAAATTTCTATAAGTTTATATGATTTTCAAACTTTGAATGCAAAAATATGAAATTATTTGACAAATTTTTTTTTATTTGAATCAAAAATTGATTAATTTTATCGATCCTTTCTTAAATAACTTTTTAATTTATCTATTTACTATCTTTGTACATTATGTAAAATAATTCAGCCAGTGATTATTGAACTGTTATAAAATGAATTTGTGGCTGATGTTGGCAAGTCGGGGTATATGATTACAATAATTTACTTTTGTTAAAAAAAAAAAGAGTACAATTACAATTAATAAGACGATAAGATAGTATATTTGAGGAAGTTTTCCTTGTAGTTTTTTAATAACAGTAACTTCACTTGAGTTAATTCATCATTAAAATGGAGCATATATGAGTAGATTCAGCATTACCAGGGTTCATGTTCAGCATTACACAAACAGATTTGCTATATTACACCATAATAATTTTGAATGCATTTTGGGCATCATCCACCCTCTTTGAATGCATGTAAAGAATTCCCTGAAATAGACATAAAATGCGTATAGACATCGTAAGCACGGTAACATAATACAGTTTAGTTTATCTAGTTTCGAACTGACTTTTTAATTCCAACTTGCTATCCACCACATTGCTCCAGATCCAAAGAAATAAATAAAAAAATTGTTCTCCTCAAGAAATATTATCTCTGAATACCATCTGTGCTTCCTTTCACACCATGCCCCATACTTTAAACCACTCACCACATCATCAAACTGTGCATCCGTTATTAACTCATAAACGCTTCATACATCTCCCAGACCTCATTTATTGTCCCAGAGACAGCCATAATAGTGATAAACAGTTGTGGACCGTAACGGCTGTGATAAGCCATTTATTTTACAATCCCATCCTCTTGTACCATCTCCCACCGCTGGAGCACTTCCCTGATATAAAAGAAAGACAAAAAAGGAGTGCACAAAAAAAAAAAAAAAAAAAAAGAACGAAAAACAATGAAAAACAACCAGCAGAAGGAAGAAAAACGCGAACGGGGAGAGATCTGAAGTAAAAAAAAAAAAAAAAAAAAAGGCAAAAAAAAAAAAGCAGAGAGAAATCTTTCAACGTACCAGGATCTGGTACCTCTTTTCCTGTATACGTCCTTATTTCGGGCACCCTAGGGAGCCATTTGTTTTAAACACAATCTTCTCCGGCGCGATCATTTTTTGAAATGGGGAAAGTGTATACCGGGGGCCCCCCCTCAAGATCGTGATTCTAAGGCCCCAAAAGTTCTGAATAATGGTGGCCGGGGAAAGTGCAAAACCTTGTTGAAAACCCTGTAAAAGTGCGAAAGAAGCCCACCTTAAAGGATGGATGGATCTTGGGGAATTTTTGCTTTGTTTTGTTTGCTCAGCTTAGGAGGATATCTTGTCCCAGACTATTCCTTCAGGGTCCTCCCGCAGTTTTTTTGTCCGTTTTTGTCTGTTTTTTCAAATGGAATTGGGCGGAGGAGGAGTGTTCTCAGTCTTCCTCAGGGGGTGTCGTTTGTCGCCCATGTCATCAGTGGCCTGTCCATTTTTTATGCCCGGCCCCCTTTTCTTCTTGGACCTTGAGTAGATTTGGTCTGGAGTGACTGGAAGAGAGCGTCTCACTTGAATGTGTATGTGTGTGTAAATCCCATTCCAGTGATTTGTTCTAAAACATCGTCTTTTTTCTCTCTTCCGTTCTTTTACGGGTCCCACATTGATAAAAGGAGTGAAATATAAAATATATGTTTTTATTCTATATATAAACACACAGGATTTTTATGGAGTATTATACTATTAGAATAACACGATGAATTCTACTGTAGCATATTTAAATAAAACTGTAAAGCATATTTAAATAAAAACAATAAATTATAAGATGAACTATCCAAAAAAACAATCTTTTAAAACAAAGTAAACATAGAATACGTTGTACGTTTTAATGCTGGTATTTCACTAAAAAAAGATTTAAAGACAGAATTATTTATTGAATTATTTATTTTTTTATTATAAAATGTTCATCAGCTAAAATTTAGATTGAATAATAGTAATTATAGTATTTTCATAATTTTTACAGCTCAGTCATGAAAGATATGTAGCTAACATATGCATATATAAAAAAAAATTAATAAATTGTCTTTGTCTTCTTTTTAATTGCATATGTATATGAACAAATAATTATTTAAAATGGTTTTGCAGAACCAAACAAATAGTTATATCATGATTTTAAATTGAATACATTTCATATTTTTAGAATAATCATTATAACATAATGATGGACGTTTTCTTTAATACCAAGTTGGCTTTTAAAGCAAAACAAAACAAACATAGAATACATTTTATGTTTTTAATGGTGGTATTTCACTAAAAATCATCATATACAATTATTTTACGTAACAAAGTGTTCATCATTTGAAATTTAGACTCAAAAATTTATATTGAGTAATAGTACTTATAGTATTTTACAGCTCAATTCATAAAAACAATTATGTAGATATAAAAGATGTAGAATTTTAAATGTAGATAATATATGTAGATGAAGAATTATTATGTTTATATTATGAATATAAAGATGTAGAATGTAGTATGTGGAATTTAAAGACATGCAGCAAACATAATATAAACAAACATAAATAAAAAATCTATATCAAATTTACATGATAGTTACTGTTTTCGAATGGCAGGATATTTTGATCCCAGGTTATTCACCACTAGATAATTATGTATACAGTTTCCATCCCTAGTAAGCGATGATTTTTGGCTGAGCTGAGATTTTAGGGTTTCGGACATGCCTTCTCTAATATAAAAATCCAACTCACTATCTAGCAGGCTACACCAATATTTAAAAATTTTGATATTAAATTAAGCATCTCCTGTCTCGAAATCTGCCAGCAGGCACACCATAGGGCTGTTGCGTCAATGATGATGATGATGATGATAAGTTATCATAAATTAAAAATCAATAAAGTAATGAAAAATATTTTAAGCTTCTTAAGCTGTGATTAAAAAAAACAATAATTCAGATTCTTTTTTATTTTATTTAATTAACTCGTTTAATAAATATTAATTAACAACTCAAACATAAAAATCTGATAAATGTTGATTGTAACAATGATTGATGGGTAGATAATATCATCATGAAAAGCAACACTACATCACACGATCCATCAAGCGAAAAAAAAAAAAAAAAAAAGAAAATAAACGCCCATTTACCTCCTGTTATAAATCCCTCAACATACAATTTTTTCCACAAAAAATATATAATTGCACATCTCGTTGTAGTACAACTGACTTATCAACTGATCGCACACCTTTTAAAAACCGTGCTCCCTCAAGATTTCCGCACCAATTTGGCGTGTACCATTTCAAATCCATTCCCCCAAAAAGGGGGAAGATTTATAACTTAACAACCACCTCTAAATTCCCATCGCTTCAATTTCCACCAACCACCCTATACTTTATCCCATTCGTTGAAATAGTAGCTTCCCTTTTTCCCTGCATGCCCCCTGCTCACGCCTAGTTTATTTTTAGAGGCCTTACTTACTTAGCCTTCAATTTAATGCAAGAACGCATCGAAGCCACTGATTACGAAGCAGATGTTCTTCCAAAAGCAGCCCAGCTATTGCACGCCAGCCAAGGCCAAGAAGAGATGAGTAACTGGCGTGCAAGCGAATGCATACACATACGCATGTTTGATGGATGAGTGTGCTGACGAATTCTCACGTGCTCTGTTCGAATATTCTTGTAACACCCCCTCTTCCTTACCTTGGCGGCAAAAGTTTTCTTCGAGTTCCTGTGATTGATGAATATGGTGCCGGAGCGAATGCGTCTGATGAATAATATTTAATTCACCCTTCCTACCGTAACTAAGCTGCTCGAAGAAGAAAAAAATCTAATGTATGCATGTGCCAAAAGTAAAGAGGAAAAAAATAAAAGTATGCATGAAGAATTGGTTGTTTTGAAGATTGTGGTGCTTATTATGTAGTGCAGAGGGTGGAAGTTCTCGGTTTTGAAGTTTTGACTGCGGTGTTGAAGTTCTTTATCAAGAAATCTGATTCATTTTGAAAGGAAACAACGGTCAAAGTTAGAATTTTAAAGAAAAAAATATAGTTATTAGCCGTGAGATATTAAAGACTGATGATCATAAATTATTCTGGTAGATTCTTGTATAATTGAAAGATTAATTACTCTTTAATTTAATTAAATAAGATCTTTTCCTTAATTTGTAGAATAAATTTGAAGTTTGACTGCGGTGTGAAGTTCTTTATAAAGAAATCTGATACATTTTGGAAGAAAACAACGGTCAAAGTTATAGTTTTAAAGAAACAAATTTTTTTTTAAATAATCCTCATAGGGCGTGAGATATTAAAGCCTGAGGATCATGAATTATTCTGAGGGATTCTTGTATAATTGGAAGATAAATTACTCTTTAAATTAATTAAATAAAATCATTTCCTTAATTTGCAGAGTATTGTAAAACAATTTGAAGTTTGACTGCGCTGAGAAGGTCTTTATCAAGAAATCTGATTCATTTTGTAAGAAAACAACGGTCAAAAATAGAGTTTTAAAGAAATAAATTTAAAAAAAAAAAAAATGATTGTCATAAGCCCTGAGATATTAAAGACTGACGATCATCAATTGTTCTGAGGAATACTTGTATAATTGGAAGATTAATTACTTTTTAAATTAAATAAATAAGATCATTTCCTTAATTTGTCGAATATTGGTAAGAAAATCCTGATAAAACAATATGTTTGACGGCGGTGTTAAGTACTTTATCAAGAAATCTGATTCATTTTGAAAGAAAACAACGGTCAAAGTTATAATTAAAAAAAATTTTTTTTAAGTAATCGTCATAAGACATGAAATATTAAAAACTGATCATGAAATAGTCTTGAATAATTATTGTATAATTGGAAGAGTAATTACTCTTTAAATTAAATAAATAAGATCATTTCCTTAATTTGTAGAGTACTGGGAAGGAAAACTTGATAACATAATTTGAAGTTTGATTGTGGTGTGAAGTTCTTTATCAAGAAATCTGGTTCATTTTGAAAGAAAACAACGGACAAAGTTATAGTTTAAAAAAAAAAATAGAATAAAAAAAGGATACTATACACCGTGAGATATTATAGACTGATGGTCATGAATAATTGTTGTATAATTGGAAGATTAATTACTCTTTAAATTAATTAAATAAGATCATTTCCTTAATTTGTAGAGTATTGGGAAGAAAAACCTGATAATTTGAAGTTTGACTGTGGTGTGAAGTATTTTTTCCAAGAAAACAACAGTCAAAGTTATAGCTTTAACAAAAACAAAAATAAATAAAAAATGAAGTTAATAAAAGATTTAAATGTAAAATTAATAGAAAATAATAAAAGGTTTATTTTTATATGCATAGTTATAGATACAAAAACCAATTTACATAGTTGCAATATTTTATGCAAATAATTATAACCATATATGTCTGGTTGCCTTCAAATTAATAAGACAAGTTATGTGAAAAGGGAAATATATGCACTCAAAGTTTTAAAATACATAAGCATGCTAGAAATATGCCACGTAAATGCTATTGAATCAAGCTTTGGTTTGAAATATTGTGAAAATTATATTGTTAAATTCAGATATCAACACTCCTTTTGAAAGAAAAACAAAGCCAAACTATTAAAACCATTTAAATGATCCAATCATTAGCATAAAACCTTTAACAGATGGTGAAAAATATCATAAGATATGGATATTTAAGAAAGAATACCTAATTATTCTTCGAGTAATAGTTATGAAAAACCAAAAGAATAATTATTAGTTAAATTGCATATATAAATCTTTATGCTGTCAATTGATGATAAATCAATCTTTCTTGAATAATGACTATATCATGGGAAATACTATCTTGAAATACAAAGTAGCCAAAAATCATTATATTAATTGAGATCTGTGATATTTTTCGCTTCTTCTGATTATTAATAGTTGTGATAAAAGATGAATTTTGTTCAGAAATATTCAAATATGTCTAATTTATATACAGAAGTCGTATTTATGTATTTTGGTAATTACTTTTCAGATAATGAAGATTAGAAGATTCGTATTGCCTTCATAAAACTATACTCACTTATAAATAGAAATTCTACCATGACCAAGGATAACAAAATTCTTATTTTTATACTGCTATGCTTCGCCCATTTTCACATCCCTTGCCCAGTCTGATCCTATGCAGCTAAATCTAATTTAAAAATGCTTGAAACTTTACAAAATATCACTATCCGCAAAATTACTTCTGCTAAATTATTTCATGCGCAATTCTGATATCTATAAAGCTATTAACATTCCTTCTTTAAAAGATTTTCTTAAACACATCTCTATTCAATTTTTTTGACACTCTTATTAAACATGAAAATACTGCAATCCAGGAGATTGACTCTTACGTTCCCAATTATGATTTAAGTTTACGATTACGTTTCCCAATTATGACCGCACAAAATTTCAATTTGATTTTTGAATAGTTTTTTTTTCTTTTTATTTGCTTATGATTGTAAGTTAATTTTATTATATTTGAAAACATCATGAGGGAAATTTTCATTGTTTCAACTGTATTTACCCTGTCATATCGGATATGGAGCCCCCAGGACTAAATAACTCCAAAAGAGTACGTCAACAATAGTGAAGAGTATGAGGTTTACGTTATTAGCTGCATAGTTCCCACATCTTCCAGTTTGAACTCTAAACACAAATAAAACTATCTAACATTGTAATAATGCTATCAGCTATTTTGTGATATAACGTGAACTCTTTTCATACATAACAGGAAATATAGAGCCGAAGCGATATTTTGTAAATCCAGAACATTCATTTCTATTTCCGTTTTGAGAAATACGATACAATAATATTAATTTATCCAATGGAGCGATTTACTTTGCTGCTGTTTTAAGTACTTGTTATACACTCATGTCCATAGATTAAGGATAATTTAGAATCACACAGAAATTGAACTCTAAAATAAACATTTCACCTGTAGAATTATCACACACATCTTGAAGAAGAATATGCACATTACAGGAAACCACCAGATGGCGCGGATAGTACGTCACAATGACGAGTGTAAGAAAGGGGTATATAAGGAATGGTGGCAAAGAAGTAAAAAAATTTTCACAAGCGCTTTAAAAGCCTTTCAGTGCAATAACCGCATAGTTATGGCACAAAGGAAGCATTTGGATGATTTTTTGCGTGGTATAATTACGCCTGGAATGTGGACGTACCCAGCTGGAAGTATCCGAGGAACTTGGAATCGTCCAGAGTGTCATCTCCAGGCTTTGGCAACGATTCCAAGATGATGGTAATGTGAGTAGATGTTACAGCACAGGTCGCCCCCGAGTTACAACGCCGAATGAGGACCGGTATTTAGCAGTTACTGCCAAAAGAAACAGACGGAGCACAGCATCAGACCTGTCTCGTCAGCTCTCTTCAGCTACCGGTACGACAGTTTCAAGGCAGACCGTGTACAGACACTTAGGGCACATTGGTCTATATGCTCGTAGGCCTGTCAGATGTGTTCCACTTACCGCAACTCACTGTCGCCTGCGATTAACCTGGAGTAGAGAGCATGCGTTTTGGACACCGCAGCAGTGGTCTGGTCTGATGTTTTCCGACGAGTCCAGGTTTAGTTTGCAGTCTGATTCTCGCCGGACTTTCATATGGAGAGCTCCAGGTACCCGTTACCACCAAGAGAACACCATTGAACAACACCGTTACGGTGGTGCAGGATGGCTCGTTTGGGAGGAGAATTATTCTTGGTTCCAGAACTGACCTGCATGTTCAGAGTGTAACGATGACAGGCCACATCTATCGGGATGTCATTCTGGAACAACATGTACGTTTGTTTCGGGGCGCCATGGGTGCTGAATTTCTGTTTATGGATGACAACGCCCGTCCTCACCGTGCAAACATTGTAGACGAATGCCTTCAATTGGAGGATATCACCCGTATGGATTGGCCAGCATACTCACTGGACTTGAATCCAATAGAGCATGTGTGGGATATGCTTGGCCGACGAATTGCAGCCCGTCAACCCCCTCCCACCTGTCAACCGGAACTTCGGAGGGCACTGCTTGATGAGTGGTGTAATATTCCCCAAGATCAGATTGATATTTTGATACTCAGCATGCTTAGGCGTTGTAAGGCCTGTATTGCATCGTCCGGGAGACATACTCCATATTAACCATCATACTAACCATGTTATACTGTTTTTTGTAAATAGGTTCTTTTTTGAAATTTGCTCCAGGGAGTAAAAATTGTAATTTTTATTAATTATGTCAAACATATAGCATCTTTTTTGCTCTTTACCTTTTGTTTAATAAATAGACTTTACAAATAAGTCAAATTTGTTTTGCTTCTGTCTCTTTCTTTGCCTGAACTTCATTATCCTTAATTTATGAATTTGAGTGTAGTTAAAAGAGATCTATTTTTGAAAACATTGAGTTGGAAAAGCCTCTATATAAAAATATGTTTGAGAAATAATTGAAAATATTTTTTTAACACCTCTGTTATGAGAATAATTAAAACTCGTAAGAAAAGTTATAGATTATTAAAGTGGTTTGAATTCACATGCATGAATATTATCAGTATAAAGTGCATGTCTTCTAATTATTATCTTCTGGTTCTAATCCTGGTGGCGGCAGGAATGTTTATAAGTGGTTCGGAATCCACGATAAACTGCAGGTCCCGGTCTAGTTGGCCTAAAGTGTGGAAAAAATGACAGTAGAGCGACTAACCTAACCAAATCTCAAACTCTAATTATTATTAAATTAATTAAAATTGTTAATCAATAACATTGAGAAGAAAAAATGTAGGATTAAATGTGTGTTTAGTATCCTAATTTATGATTTAAAATAAAGCAAATTTATTACTAAATTATAAATATATTACATAAAACATTAGTGAGTAAAATATCTTTAAAAACCCTTAAAAATTACATGCATTATCTTTTTACAGATAATAATTATGATGGTAATTATATTGGGCATATATAATAAATAAATATATATATATATATATATGTGTGTGTGTGTGTGTGTGTGTGTGTGGTTATTTAATTTTATTTAAAAAAATCTGTACTCTCTGGTCTCTGTAACTTAGGTAGGTAATACGAATGGAATATCTATGCTTTTCAAGTTCATATCCGTAAGGAGGTTGCAAATACTGTTGTCTATAGATAAGAAGTGTAATGCTTATTGTTGTTGTTGTGACTCATCCTCAGTGACCGACAGTGTTGGACGGACGCCCCATGAGATGTCTACTCATAGATGGAGGGAAGAGGGGGAGCTCCTGTTGTGATGGAGCCCCGTAGGTAGGAGTATGATTTGGCTCAGAGTCACTGAAGAAGGAGGGCAGAGCCTTACGGGAGAATTTTTAGGAGAACTATCCAGCATTTGGGTATCGTATGGAGAAAACCAGGAAAACTCCACCAGGTAGTCTGACTCCCGAGACAAGATCCTGAACATCTCTAAAGCCATCGAGTCTCCTCGTGTTTTGAAACAGTGTCTACAACAATGCCGCCAACGGATTGAAACTCAGCTCTAATTTTCAGCACGGGGCAAGTCACCACTGATCCACGATTCGGGCAGCATAATGCCTTACTATATGTGTGTGTGTGGCATATATCGTTTGATTGATAGCAGCATCGCATACACAAATTAAGTATTTCATGGTGAAGAAAAGTTTTAAGAAATCTGAAGACCAACGCTTCTAGAAGATTAATATTGATTTTTCCATGGAAGAGTAATGCCTTTTGGGAAGACTTTAAGAAGTAATTGACCTGCATTTGCATATCGTATTGTAGAAAACTTCATTCAAACCAAGTAATTTAACTGGCAATGTCTGACCCTTTACTCAGTCGCAATTACCACCAAATTTGTTTTTAATAGCTGTGGTTTATATTGCGCTACACTAATGGGAATCGTCTTCTTTCATGTCGTTTAACGCATACAGCGACGT
This sequence comes from Caerostris extrusa, assembly GCA_021605095.1. Lineage (NCBI taxonomy): Eukaryota > Metazoa > Arthropoda > Arachnida > Araneae > Araneidae > Caerostris > Caerostris extrusa. Next base: position 155,532 of record BPLR01000164.1, read on the forward strand.
GGCCCACTAGCTATGTATTTTTATAAAGAAGAATGCTCAGAACTTCATTCAAACCAAGGAATCTGACTGGTGGCCACATTTACTGGGTCACAATTACCATCGTGTGTCTCTTAATTTGTTTTTAACAGTAGTGGTTTGATATTGCCATATACCAGTGGGAATCATCTTCTTTCATGTTGGTTAACACATGCGGCGATACCAACATTATGAAAAGAATGATGCGATATACGATATAATGTTTTAAATAATGGATAAAATAGGAAACAGAAAATAGTTATGAAATTCCCAAAGAGTGAGAAACATTTTTCGAAATAATATTAAAAAAAAATATATACATCATATTATAACTAAATATTTCATTTAGGAAAACAAAGGAACTGAAAAAAAAAATACAAAACGAAGCTAATTCCTACTTAATTTTTTATTCCTCTCCATGCACAACAAAACGGAGAAAAATGCCTCACAGTGCCATGAATTACTGAGAGAGAGAGAGAAACATTACCCTTTCTTATCTCATCTCTGTAAACGGTGAAACATAGAGCATTGTAAGACTTTATGAAATGATTTATGGAGTGTCTTAAGCATTCGTCGGAAAAGAAACGTTTATAATTTATGGAAACCCATAAACGATGAATAGGGAGTCAGCAAATTGCCGACAGCACTCATTGTTGAGTTCGTTCCCAGAGCGCTTCCTAGTTGGGCTTCTTTTGTGATCTTTTTTTTTTTTTTTTTTTTTTTTTTTTTTTTTTTCCGTTTTTGTTTTTCGTTCATTTTGTTCTGCAGAATGGCAACATCAGAGCGCCTATCTAAATGCGTATCCTGCTATTCGTGTCCTTTTGATATGAATGCGTTAAAAATTTAACACATATCTGAGTGGGGATTTCTTTTACACTTTTTGTTGTTACCAGGTCATTTGAGTCAATGGAGAACGAATTTTCAAGACAACAGATAATATTAAGTAAAGAATGTTGATATTAATTTGATTTATGTTCAGCTTCACTGTAGTATCTGATAATATTTCTATAGCACAACCATCACATATGTAGGTTCTGAGCTGTTTTGCTCAGCTTTTCAAGGAATATCAGAAATCTAATTTTATCAGGAATTTAATTTTATGCAATCTCCTCAAGAAAAGAGTGGAAACAGATGATATTAGGTAAAGAATGATAATATTAATTTGATTCATGTACATCTACACTGCATCTAATAATATTTCTATAGCTCAATCAACACATAAGAGCCTGTTTTTCTCAGATTTCAAGGAATATCAGAAATCTAATTTTATACAATCTCTTCAAAAATTGAGTAGAAACAGGTGGAAAATGATAATATTAGTTTGATTTATGTTCAGATTCACTCCATCTGATAATATTTCCATAGCTCAACCAACACATATCAGCTTCATTGCATCTGATAATATTTCCATAGATCAAGCATCATAGTGCATCTGACAATATTTCTATAGCTCAATTAGTATACATGAGCCTGTTTAGAACAGCTTAAAAGGTCTGAAACGTAAATTTTAAAATAATTTACGAAAATTATTCGATGCCACTTTTACTACACAACTGACCAATTTTATCTATTGTAAATTAAATTAATAAATAATTTATTCAAATTTTTAAAAATTTTATCAAAATAATTGTTATCCGATAACGTTTCTATAAAAAATTATAAAAAACTAAAACTATACTCATACTTGTTATACTTAAAAATGATACTTAAATTTATACAATTTTTAATCATAAATTCCAGATGTTTAAGAGTATTCCTAAAATGCACATATTATTTTCTTTCTATCACATACGTTATCAACGAATTTGTTTTTATTTAACATCAAATATTTTTACGATTCTTGTTTAATGTAACACCATTTACGTTTCTGAATAACAGCTTTTCTTTCAAAACAGATTAGTTATAATTACTAAATTAACAAAATAAAAAATTTAAAAACTGAATTCTTCAATTTCCATTCAATCTAAACTAAGCAAAAAAAAAAAAAACCTAAAATTTAATTTTTACTCATATTAAGTCATTCATTATAAAATAATGTATTTCAGATAAGGTTAAAAAAATTGTACAAATCAGAAAATAATGTTTAAACATCGAAATTGTATCAATGAAGTGTTACATGTTAGCGAAATATTCACACTTATTTAATGCTCAAAATTGACGAATTCCTCAAATTAATGATTCGAACAAGGATCGATTCATTTTCTACAATGTTACAATCCTAAACCATCGATCACATTCCTCGCATCAGCACCAGCAAGCAAAGCTAATGGAAAAATCACACACTTTCTTTATTCAATTTGATACATCTCCCCTTAAATGAATGTCAAGCATAACTCGCCATGGCAAACAAAGGAAGCCAACGAAATACATTTTAACAACAGCAGCACTCACACCAAAGGTCTGCTCTGTTGTTATCTTGCTGAAGAAAGCAGGCAAAGGCAATTGCGCAACCCGAGTTGCGCTGGATTCCAAAGTATGGCTCAGAAAGATGGATGAGGCTGTCGGCTGAGGAAAACAAGTGCAAATGGCATTTTAATTACTACCTACTGAGTGGTAAGTGCTTGCCATTGTTCTGGGTTTTCTTTCTTCTTCATTTTCATCTTCTTCGTTTTCTTTTTTATTATTATTATTTATTTGCCAGTGCCATCTCTCCGTGGCCCTCGGTGTCCTGCCATCATCTTGAGGTAGAGGATTCATCCATCTTGGCTGCGGATGTCTGAAATAGAATGAGAGTGACATTGTCGGCGATATGCGAGTGGTATCTTCTTGATGGATAGGACGGCTGCTGTTAATAGAAGAAAAGGAACAATGAGGAAGATCTCGCTGGTTGGGTCACCTTTTGAAGTTACTTTGATGAAGAGTTTTTTTCCCCTTGCGTAATTGGGGACGGTAGTTTAAATTGCTACGGTGGTTAGTTTTTGAAGCAGCGTATATTTATTTTAAGTGAGCAGACATTTATTTTTACATTTATGTTTTTTTTTTTTTTTTAATATTTATATCCAGAAATGATCAAAATTTATTTGAATGGATTTTTTTCCCCCATTGAGCTAGGAATAGTTTTGCTTAGGATCAGAAATTAATTGTCAAAATAATATCTTACCTGGAATAAAAAACAGAATTGTGTCTGCCAATAAGGCCTTTTTTAGATTAAGAAATCTGTTTAAATCACAGTTCATATGCAAAAACTAAACACTTGTTATACAAAGCCCTTATTAGACCTATTTTTGTTTTATTATTGGAGAAGTCGGTACAAAGCAGAAATTTATAAATTCTATAAAGACCCAAATATTGTAGAATAATTGAAACGCTGTAAAAAAGGCTCGTTTTGGCAAAGCCGCATTGACAAGGAGGAAGAGGACGACCCAAGTTGCGATGGATAGACACAGTTTGAAAATGATTTTGCTGTACTAAAGGTTAAGAATTGGAGGACCATTGGCACCCAGAAGAATGCATGGGAATCTCTTCGAAGGAAAGTCTTGGACCACTCAGGCTGTCAGTCTATTGATGATGATGACTACTTGTTAGCATAGGAAAGGAAAGGACTAGTTCTGAGCGTATCGGGTTTTCTTAATTCTTTCACATCACTGTCATTTGTGCTGAGATCTCCTTTACAGCTTTAGTGAATGATGTGGATGATGTTGGCCACCTCAATTTTGAATAAACACCATCGCATTTGGTGGGATTCGCGCTTTCCAACCTTTCTCCTCGATCCTTAGAGTTTCTGAACTGGTTTATTTCAATTCAAAATCCAGTGATCAAGTTGAGATCAAAGTTTACATGTCTACATAGCAGGATTGGGACGATACATCTGTAAGTCGGTAAATTTTTCTTTTAGTTCCATTTCTTCAAAAACGGAAGCTGGAGAGCGTGAAAGTTACCTTCTGTTCGACACTATTCGTTCCAAATTTGCATTGAAACAAAAACAGAAAGAGGCATTGTTGCAGCCGTTCTGGAGCATCTTGGGCAATGTCGAATATGTAATGTATCTACAGTACTAGTATTCAATGAACTAAGGTCAATATTTACAAATGTTCAAGTGGTAACAAACATAAACAAGTGGTCATTATGAATTATTATGCATGAATTATAGAGACTGCTTTGTTAAGCTCAAAGTTTACATATATGCACGGCAGTATTGGAATCTAGTTTGAATTACAGTTCTTTCCAAACACAGGAAGTTGAAGAGCACGAAACATACAGATGACAAGCTTCTGTTCGACGCAATTCGTTCCAAATCTGTGTTGAAACAAAAACAGAAAGATACATAGTAGCAGCCATCTGGAGCACCCTGGGCAATGTCCAATATATAATATATTTACTGTAATAATATTCAATGAACTAAGGTCAACATTTACAAGTGGTCAAGTGACAATAAACATAAACAAGTAGTCATTATAAATTAGGCGTTGTAGGGACTGCTTTGTAAAACGAGTAAATATAACCATAATTATTTCATACTTTAATAATAGTTAGGACTTCCCAAAAGAGTTTTACGGGTTTTCTGTTCTAAAATACTCAATTGTACAACATCATCATCAATAGCACGACAGCCCAGAGTAGGCCAAGGCTTTCTTTTGAAGAGATTTCCATAAATATCCCTGGGTGGCAAGTGTCCTCCAATTCTTAACATTCAGTACAGCAAAATCTTTTCAACTGCATCAACTCTTCTTTTTGTCCATGTGGCTTTGCCAAAACGAGCCTTTCATTCTAAATACATAAGTAGCCCAGTTTAATCTATTGATCGTAATAAATTTTATAACATCTGGGTATTTATAGCATTTATAAATTTCTGATCTGTACCGTCTTCTCCAACAATCACTTTCCTAACACCTCCAAGAATAACCTTTAAAATCTTCCGCTTAAATATATCCAATTGGACCCCATCAGATCTTGCCAAAGTTCATGTTTCAAAGCCATAGACCAAAATAGGTTTAATAAGGGTTTTATATAACAAGAATTTAGTTTTTCTGAATATGAACTGTACAGATCTAAGCAGATTTCTTAACCCATATCTCCTTATTAGTAGACACAATTCAAATGCACGATAGTTGCCTTTAAATATATCCCGAAATGAATAACTTTAAGCATTCTTGTAAGAGACAACTTTGATGTATTAAAGTCGGTTTCCATAACAGATTTTAAAGATATCACCTGGTTCATGTATAACCTTGATGAAGGCCAGTGTACTCACATCTGGAATAAAAAAATTAATCTTTAGTACTTTTGTGTCAATAAATATCATTATTCAACCAAACATGACATATGCATGCATTTTTGTATTATAATTACAGATACATCAAGCCCCAAAATATATATGTCAAATATCTTTTAGACAGATAGTTGATTGACAAATAAACCAACTGTTTAGTATGCATAGTAATCATATGGATAAGAGCTTTCCAAAGAAAGCCTATTTACATTCAAAGATGTTACATTTCTTAACCAATCTTCAACTTCAGATTCCTATTAGCTGAGTAAGCTGAGATCATGTGACATTTTTTATAAATCACGTGATATTCTTTTCGCAAAATTTTTTAAATTTTATTAGCCTGTCAAATCATCTTGACAGTTTCACTTCTGATGATTGGATGTCAAAAGATACGATACAGAGAATATTTGTTTTTTTCGGTTTCATATTAATTCAAAAAAGACAGAAAAAAAGAAAAAAGGAAACATGTTTGTTCCTGCTGCTTTGCTATATCATTTAAACAGACCTTCAAAATCAATTCTGTTTTCGTCTCTAGAATAAATTAATAAAAAAAAGTGCCATTTACATTTGACAGGTTTTAAATTAATAAGCATTTTAAATGTGCAAAAAACTTAACCATAAAATTAAATATTGATAAAAAAAAAAAAAGATATATATTATCATTTCAATATCTAAATTCTTAGTTTATACCTTACAATTCTTTACGCTTCTTTATACTCGAGTCGGAGGATGATGTACAAATTTGCATTCAATTTCAAAATTTCCTAACCAATTTCTAGTATTGGCTCAAGTCAATATGCAATGATACTTGTGTGTATTATTACCGTAAGAGCTCTTTAATCCGGCACGTTCGGGACTACTGCTGATTAGTGATTTTGCTGGAATAACTAGTATCAACGTCGCGTTAATGGGAATATAAAAAATAAATCACTCTAGTTAAAAATTTAAACGTATAAAACATGTACATATTCAATGTGTTTGAGCACATTTTGAACCCGTGTAGATATTATAAATGTTCGGCATTCTAATAACTACAAAATCAAAATTCATACATTTAATATTAATAAGAAACATTGCACAAAATAAAAAAAAATTACTAGTGTACAATGTAAACTTAAATTGTAGTTGCTTAGCTAAAATGTAAAGCTTTTATACGACAAGGGAAAAATACACATGAATGTGCTTTACTTTTAAAAAAGGCATCTGATATGGCATTTCTTCAGTGATTCGCATCTCTTCAAAAATTGCTATGAAATGAAAATAAATTTATGAGTTCTACGCTGTATTAAAATGAAAACGGATAGTTACAATAATCATTGGATGAAAATGCAGTTCGGTGGTTAAGGTCAAACAAATGGCCAAATCCACAACAAAAATTCCGAAAGCGAATAGCTCGACAGGTGCCGAATTATAGAAAGTTCCAAACCATTAAATATCTGACTAAAGAGCATTTACTATACTGATACAGAATTTCAATGGTTGACACACATGTTAACTATTTACCATGAACTTAGAATTATAACAAGAGATTTATTATTATTAATTTGCCAATTCAAAACATTGCATATATAAGTTTTATATCAGATTAAGCGTTGTAAAGTATTCAGAGTGACTTTTCAGTATTTGCATATTATATATATTAGAGAAAACATAAAATTTCAATAGAGTTTGATTCCTAATAGGAAACATTTCATCCCTGTCTCCATTTCTTTTCAAAATAATAATTGTAGCCCATGCAAACAATGGTAATCGAATCTTCACCCTCCTACAGGCTATATAGTGTACACTACCACTAAATCACGTGTGAGGTTGAATTAGATTAATAACAAAAAGAGCATCGTCATATAATAACCAAGTAAAAATTATGTGCCAAAAAGTCTCTAAATGTTCATAAAGTTGTATCAAACAATTGTACAAACAAATCTTCAATCCTATTTTTCTTCCATGGAAATCTGTTTAGATATCACCCCCCTCTCCCTAAACCAATTCCATCCATCCGTAAGCCATGTTTTTCATTATAAATCCACCAACAAGAGTTGTGCAAGCTTACAGAATAATTGGCACAAAAAAGATAATCTGGAAGGTGACATATTTATCGCCAAAAACTAAGTAAAAGTAAGTTGTATCAAATAATTGTAAAAACAAATCTATCTTCAAGTCCCATTTTTCTTTCCGTGGACATCTCTGTTTAGATATCAAAAAGGATTCCTCAACCCCCTAAACCAATTCCACCCATCCGTAAGCCATGTTTTCCATCCCAAACCCCAACAACAACAGTTGTGCGAGCTTAAAGAATAACTGGCACGAAAGGAAAAAGCTGGAAGGCGACGTATTTATCGCCAAATTTTATGTCGCCTATGCCAACTATTTACGAGCGAATAAAAATGGAACGTCCCTTTATCTGTCGTTTTGAAGTCCACGCCCGGCGATACCACAGCAGAGGGACACTCAATTGACCACCCTCCCGAACACCCCCGCAGCCAAAAACTTTATGACCCAGTAAAGGGGAGGGGAAGGAAAGATCGAGACATGAAATCTGCTGGGTGGTTAGAGGGTGGGAGATATAGGAGAGCATTGGGGCTCACTACTGAAAACGTGGTTCGCACTGATATCGGCTAATTTCCAGGGGGACCTAGCGGCCGTATTTACGGTATTTGTTACGGGCGTCGCAGCCCATTGACGGCGCAGTAACGGTCAGTCCTTTTTGCTGCTTCGCCGATTGACTGGCTGTTACGCCGTGGCGTGGAAAGGTTGCAATGCAGGGGAATCAAGCCCATAGAGGTTGCTAGGTGACGGCAGATTTTCATTAACAAATCTCATTATTTTGGAGTGCTAATAATATTTCCATTTTATGCATGACTTTACGTAAATAATTGCATGCATTATGTAGTCACCCAAAATTTTTTCTATTAAAAATTTAATAATGTGATAATGTGTCAAATTTCTGGTTCTCATTAGTAAATATTATGCATTTTCTAATGATATTCCTAATACAGTAGAACCTCGATAAGTCGAAAACCTCCAAAACTCGAAATTTCGACCTCTATATGTCGAAATAATTATTCAATCCCCACAAGCCGTTTTGGTATATATTTTCCTCCGTAACTCGGAAAAAAAAAAAAAAAAAAAAAAAAAAAGTGGACCTCTGTTTCTCGAACATTAGCAATATTTGATTTCACAGCCTTTACAACTCGATCATTTGAAATTATTTTGAAATTATTTTTTTTATTGCAGTACATAATATAACTTTTCAGTTGCAAATGAACATGTTTATTACTTCTGTGACTTGAATTTTTATTTATTTTACCTCTCTAACTCAAAATAAATCTAGAATATAAGAATCTAGACCTCTACAAGTCGAATATTTCCTTACAAAATCCGCGTAAGTCGAAATCCTCCATATGACAAAAATTCTATAACTCGAATTATTTGGCGTCTCCCTAGAAGTTCGACTTACAGAGGTTCTAGAGTATTTAAATGTTTATTTATGTTAAATTATTAACTGGATAAGTTATTAACGCATATAATTTCTCATGATTTGATTAAATCATTTTTTTTTTAAAATAATTATCTAATTTTTTTCTCTCTTTCCGAAATGCTAAATCAGGGGTGGCCAACTCAAATGATCTTACGGGGCACTTTGGAAATGCATCCTAACTCCGTGGACCTGATATAAAATTATATATCCCCATATTAGTTTTAGAACCCTTATAGACATTTTTCTGGAGTGGAAAAATTGATAAATAGTGAAAAAATGATAAGTCATTCATAATAAACAAGTCAATTTCTTCTCGTAACTCATAAAACCGCTGTAAACATCATCCACGACTTAACCATCTGACTTGACTGGAGAACTTGACTTGACTTTCTGAATCTAATTCATTCAGGAACTCCTTAAATTGTCGATGCTAAAGTGCTTGTGATCGAATGCATTTCATTGTTTTTTTTCAATTCCTTCTATTAGCTCACTCTCCTTATATACATCTTGTTCAACTTTTCAATCGTTCATTAAATACTTTTTATTCATTCACTCGATTTCAAATACATTTTTTAAACTTGTAGTGGATGACACTTGAGGTTAATACAGTTTTTCAAATATAGTATTTTTATTAATTATTTAATTCAGTAATTAAATTTAATTAATTTTTATTACTTTAAACAGAGTTTTAGCAGTTTGTAATGAAATGGAAATCGACAGGCAATAGCTCAATCGGTAAAATGCAAAGATTTCAGCATTTTCACGTGAAGGTGATGAATGAGAGTTCAATTCTTGCGAAAACCAACATTTTTTGATAAATTTTTGCTTTAAGTAGACGTTTTATCGAAATGATTTTCGAGAGTGAGTTAGCAGTTGTGGCTTAGTGGTTAGAATGAAGGATTTTACTCAAAAAAAAAAAAAAAAAAAAAAAAAAATTTTTGCCATTTAACATTGTGATTCTGTCATATGTATATATATACATATTAGTTGTAATTATTTAAAAAAGTAACTAAAATAAAATTTTTCTTTGTTGACCTAAGTAGGAATTGACTTTACATTTTTTTTTTTATATAACTTGTTTTTATTACTACTTGTATAACATGATTCATCGATAATACTTGGGCACAAATTTTGTTGATGAATCAAACAGTGGATTATAATTAAATCTTCTCTTTTGGTGCGGTTACAGTTTTGTCATTGGATTCTATTTTATCGATTAGTAATTTTATAGCTCTCTATTCTTTACCTTGCATTACAGTTAATTTTTGAATATATGGATGCAAATAATGTATTTTATATAAATAATCTATTATACAAATAATGTATTTTTTTAATACATTGGTTTTCATGGTTCTGCGCCATCTGGTTAAATGCAACATCTTCACTACTTTGGTCATTATAAAATAAATATATTTTGTAAAAATTTGATTAATCTCACAGGCTGGAAAAATGAATCACGTGGCCTGCGGGTTGGCCACCCCTATGCTAGACGAATGTAAATTAGTATGACTGAAAGAAAATTGCAATTCAATTTTTATTATTATTATTATTCTATCATTATTACTATATACTATAATTATATTATTATTTAATACTATAATATTATTACTACTATTATTTTCTAAAAAGAATTAATATGTATTTCACTAATAAACGTCATAGATTTATTGCAATTGCAGTGATTAAAAATTTGTCAGCAAACCCTGAGGAAATATCTTGTGTTATTATATTATTATTATACCATTATTTATTTTAATTATGTCAATTTGTATGTAATATGCAATGCGACATCTTTATAATGACTGTAATGATGGAAATTCAGCAGCATATAGATTGTTGGACAGTAAACGACTTTCATTAACTATAACCATCATTCAGTAACTCATTATTTATCTCAACTAACTCAAACTTTTAATATTATTCCTAGTTGGTATTGATTTTGTCTTTATGCACATTTCAATAAGATTTATTCTCAATCGTTAAGATTTATTCTCAATAGTTAAATAGTAACAAGTAATTTGATGGTCGAATTTAATGAAGTATAATTAGATTCTTAACTTCAACTGTCGCCAAGAAAATTTAAATAAAATATGTTAAGTAAAATCCTTTGTCTCATTTCTTTTAATTCTGTAGTATTAAAGAAACTTATAGTATTGCTTGAATATCATGAGAGCAATAAGTTTCTTTTAAATATAATTTTTCAGTAATTGCATTTATCTTTAATAAGCTTATTTTCTCAGTAATTGCATTTATCTTTCATAGGCTTATTTCCTCAGTAATTAAATGCAATTACTATCTTTAATGTAATGTTTACTAATTATCTTTAATGGGCTTATTACACAAAAATAGAGAAATTACGCGTTTAGATTAATAAGATTTATTCACAATCATTAAATAGTGATAAGTAATTTATTAGTGGAATTTAAGAAAGTATAATTAATGCCACCAATAAAATTTTTTTAAATATGCTTAAGTGAAATCCTCCATCCAATTTCTTATAATTCTACAGTAATCAAAAGAAGCTTATAGTATTGCTTGAATATCATAAGGACAATAAGATACTTTAAATATATTTTTTTTTTCAGTAATTGCATTTATCTCTAATATGCTTATTCCTTCAGTAATTGCATTTATTTCCAATGAACTAATTTCGTCAGTAATTGCATGTATATTTATTAAGCGTATTTCTTCAGTAATTGCATTTATCTTTTATAGACTTATTTCTTCAGTAGTTGCATTTATCTTTATTAGGCTTATTTCTTCAGTAATTGCATTTATCTTTAATGAGCTTATTTCTTCAATAATAGCATTTATCTTTTTTTAATGTACTTATTTGTATTTATCTTTATTAGGCTTAGTTCTTCGGTAATTGTATTTATTTTTAACAGGCTTATTTCTTCAGTAATTGCATTTATCTTTACTGGGCTTATTTGCGTTTATCTTTAGTGGGCTTATTTCACAAAAATAGGCAAATTACACGTCTAAATATTTTTTACACACACACACACACAAAAAAAAATTTGTTTTTTACATTTATATTAAAGTTCATTTACATTAAATACATACATAAAACAACCAAAATATTTCTCTATCAAAATAATAAAAATCGAAAAACAATTTTTTGAAACAGAAAATTCTTTATATAAATAGATTTCACTCAAGTTTTGGTAATTTACAAAATGTTTATCTATTAGTATATTTATTTCCACTTAAAATTCTTTCACCGTTACGCGTTATGTTATTCCGTGAAAAGTTTCCACTTAATTTCAATTTCAATTTCTTATTACCCAGAAACATTAGTGACTGATTTATGATGCCAACTAATCTTCACTGCTCTACAGGTTGATTTAAAAAACTAATGAAAAGATTATACAACAGACACATCATTAGTCAAGCAGAAGCAAAAATTAAAAAAATTTTTTATCTGTTGTAACGAAAATATACTGAATGATTACGTCTTCTTTCATCGTTACAGGTTAAGATCATTTAAAACAAGTTACTTATTTCGCCTTTATTGAAATTGAACAGGATAATTGCAAAAATATAATACTGATGTTCCACCATAACGAAGTTTGATGAATCGTCGGCCTTATAAGCGATCTCCGGGACGTTATTAATTATTCTGCTGTTGAAGTTCGCAAGATCAAATTATCGATAAAACTGTCATGTTCAAAAAAAGGACAAGAAAATATACATGCCTTGTTGCAGGAACCGGAGGTCAAAAAACCTGTTTTCGTCTCACGTTTGCCGATTAGGGAATATTTCTCGCGATAGATGGCGTTACATGCCCCGAGTCGTGTTGAAATAAAACTTTTCCAACTTCAACATCCGAAAAAGTTGGAAATTTAAAGTAAAAACCATAGTGGGGGAATAAGTTTAATAAATTTATTAAAAAGAAAATATGCTTCATAAATTTAGTTGGGATCATTTGAAGAACTAAATAAGGATTGATATTCAAATAGAAGAACAAATATAATAGTATCAAGTAATTTATTAAAAAATGGATGTTTTATAATGTTTGCAATTAGATATTTTCTCAAAATTCGTGATTTATATATAATTTTTAAAAAAAAGATATCAAATGTCATGCAATAAAGATAATAGAAAACAAATTGTTAAAGACGATTGAAAAGTTAAATAAATGTTCACATTATTTTTCGAAAAAATTTTAATTTTAGAGATTTTGTTTACATCAGCAAAATAAAGTTTTTTAACAATAAAATGATTTGTATATGCTTATGATGCAAGCAAAACGTAGATATAGTTTTGAAATTTAAAAATTGATTTATAAATTAAATGTAATTTATTTTAGTTCCAATGTATATTTCAAAAATAATAACAATAAAAATAATAAGTAAGCAAAGTCTAAAAAAGCAAAATTATTTTCATGATTGGTTAATGTTAGACCAGAAGAAAAAAATACTTCTCTTTTTCATTTTCATTTTTTATTTTTATTCAAGTTATATTTTTTAAATCCCTTTATAATCAATTTAAATAATTTCTAATTTTTAAATTATAATTCTCTTTGATGATAATTTGGCGGATAATCTTGAAACAATTATATTTCAGCAAACTATATATTTCTTAGTTTATATCACTATTTTACCTCTGTGTTTCTTATTTCCTTAGATTTTTAATTACTTACTTTATATTTTTCCCAAATTACAATTCTGTAAAAACATTACTGCGATGTTAAGCAATACTGTATGGTAAAGTCGATCATTCCAAAAAGGACGATCATTTCCATATTGCTACTATGAAAGCGCTCGTTTTTCATTACTGTTTTGCCACCTATTAAACATCCGTTCACCATTAGCTATAATATTCCTGAATTAGGGGCGGGCATACTGAAACATATGAAGAGCTCCAACCAATTGGAAGCCAAGCATGATGGGTTCAAGCTTTACAGATTGGTTGGTCGTCTACGACGTGAGATTTTAGAAACCGGTGTAAAACCACCTTTCAGGAGAATTTCATAAAATTTCGAAATTTTCTGAAGCATTTTAGGTTTTCATTTAATTGAACCTATTATTGTCTGTCTTATAATTGTATTGTTTGTGTCTATTATTGTCTTATTGTCCTGCTATTTAATTGAACCTATTATTGTAAGTCTTATAATTGTATTTGTGTGTGTCTATTATTGTCTTATTATTGTATTGCCATTTTATTGAACCTATTATTGTAAGTCTTATAATTGTATTGTGTGTGTCTATTATTGTCTTATTATTGTATTGCCATTTTATTGAACCTATTATTGTTTGTCTTATAATTGTATTGTTTGTGTCTATTATTGTCTTATTGCCCTGCTATTTAATTGAACCTATTATTGTAAGTCTTATAATTGTATTGTGTGTGTCTATTATTGTCTTATTATTGTATTGCCATTTTATTGAACCTATTATTGTAAGTCTTATAATTGTATTGTGTGTGTCTATTATTGTCTTATTATTGTATTGCCATTTTATTGAACCTATTATTGTTTGTCTTATAATTGTATTGTTTGTGTCTATTATTGTCTTATTGTCCTGCTATTTAATTGAAACCTATTATTGTAAGTCTTATAATTGTATTGTGTGTGTCTATTATTGTCTTATTATTGTATTGCCATTTTATTGAACCTAATATTGTAAGTCTTATAATTGTATTGTGTGTGTCTATTATTGTCTTATTATTGTATTGCCATTTTATTGAACCTATTATTATATGTCTATATTTATAAGATTATGGCTTTGAATAAAAGAAATTTCTGACCATCAGAAAAATAATCTTAAAAAAATATACCCATTTCTTTTAACAATCTAAGGCATTTAAATATTCGATTAATTTTGTAATAAGAAATAAAAAATTGTAATAGTATTCGTTACATACTATATTAAAAATCGGATAATTGTAACTGATAAGGGTTGCTTCCATATTAATATTTTGAAAAATACTGAATTAAAAATAATGGGGTTCATGTAATGTTGACTTGAAATATGCTAAATAAAAAAATTACATCTACTTCTACTATAACGTATAATAATGAAAATAGAGACAAATAACTAAGGAATAATGTGATCCCTTGTTTTAAGGTGGTGCAAAAGTAATAAGTTTGCTAACTACTTATTTAAAGAATTAACATAATCCACTTTTAAGCTGGTAATTTACTAAAACTAATATCGGAGTTAAACACTCATTAAACAGAATTTACTCAATATATTCACAAAAACATGACGCTGCTTTGAGTTATTTCCGCGAAAACCTGGCTTAACCTTGGCAGCAACTTACGTATGCTCATATCATTAGCATTTAGCAAGTGTTGCTTCTTGGAAGCTGTAAATATTTCTCTCCGGGATTGTATAGTGGACGTTTTAAGTGAAAAGTGTGATATAACAAACATAAATGTCACCGCAACATGTTTATAAAGCTCATTTCACATTCAAATGCAACCGTTCTGCTGCATTTTCTGACCTTCACCCGATTCCTGCAGACATGCTTTGTACTTAAGTGATGTTGTAAAGATGCCGTGTGTTTTGTTTAATATGAGTTTCCTGTGACATGTCACGTCTTTTTCTGTTATTTTTCTTGTTTTTTGAAGTGAATTTGAAAGCGAGAAATGTCTGTATTCATGGAACTCAAATGTGCAGACTTTTCAAAAGAGATGAGAAACGGTAATGCATGCGAATCTGCACGCACGTATTTAAAGAAATGTTCAGAAGTCCAAAGTGATTCATTTCTTGGATCTTTGTGTCTGTTTTTTCGTTTTCAAATTACTTTTAAGAAATTATTGTCATTACTTCTATAATCAGAATAATGGTTATTGGAAAAAGAATTAACAAAATTAGCATATTTCGTTTTTATTACATAAACCAAAAAAATTGTGTGGTTTATTAAAAAGTTGGGGTTAATGTGTTTTATTAAGATCAATAGGTTAAACTGGGCTGCTCATGTGTTTAGAATAAATGATTAAACCTTGAAAAAAAGGCTCGTTGTGGCAAAGCCACAGGGACAAAAGAGGAAGAGGACGACACAGGTAACGATGGATAGAAGCAATTGAAAAGGATTTTGCTGTATTAGAGTATAGAATTGGAGGACCATTGTCATCCAGAGGAATGCATGAAAATATCTTCAAAGGAAAGCCTTGGCCCCACCATGAGCTGACGTGTTATTGATGATGATTAATATGTATGCTAACAATGTATGTTAATTAACACGTGTTAACAATGCGGTTAATTACAAAAGTAGTTCTAAATCAACTGTTAATTTGCGCTTTTTTATATTTTTACTTACACGCTAACATAATCTTATCTTTTCTGTAAATTGGATATTAAAATTGAAAGTCCTTAACTTATGTCACTTTTCTTCAAAAATATGATAACTTGAAGAAAAAAAAGACAACAAGAAGATTTCAATAGAATTTAAGAGATAGACACAAATATAAGGTTGACAAATAGGAAGAAAAAATTAATTAATTATTAGAAAAAAAATATTAGTGGAAACTTTTTTTTTTAACCAAGCGACTAAAGAAAAAAGGTGTTTGGCGAACAAAAAACTCAAAATAAACTCAATGTTAGTAAAAATGAAATTTCTATTCTCAACGTCTCTCGGTTTTTTTTTTTTTTTTTTTTTTTTTTTTTTTCATTGTATTTTACTTACTGGTATTAAACTAAATTTATGTTAAAGAAACTAATTGCCTTTTAAAAAATAATGCCGAAGAAGGTTTTTACAAAATTAAAAATTCATATCAAATGATACTAGATAACATTTATCGAAACTTGATAAGCAAAAATGATATCTATAGATATTATAGACAGAGAGAGACAGCGGAAGAATTTAGATTTTTAGCTTAGAGATTTTGTACCGATAAACAATCGTTTGAAAGCATGTTGTGGAATTTTCAGTTTTTATACTGGTTGGAAATTATTATTCACATGGTTGGAAATGGTTATTCATAGGACTTTTTAAATATCATTCAATAATAAAAAAAAATTAAAACGGAATTTTAATGGAGACTGTGTAAATTTTGCATGACAGAATAGTAAAGAAAATAAAATGTAAGTGAAAATGATTTAAAATGTGGTGAAATAATTAAAGATATATGGTATTCTATATTGCGAAATAAAATAAACTTATTTAGGTATTTCTGTATTTCATTAGAAACTGAATACTATTGTAAATGTGTTTGTTGTATAAACAACTTTCTTTCAACCCGATTCGTGGCTCAGCGGCAACGCGCGCCACGAGCATTCAATCCACTGGCGGCTTTGATTTAGACAGTGTTTCAAAAAACGAGGAGCCTCGATGGCGTTTGTAATATTCAAAAATCTTGCCTCGTTAATCGGTTTACTTGGTGGAAGTGGGAAGTCAGAATCCACGTTAAAATGTAGGTTCCTGTCTAATAAACCCAAAGTGTGCAAAAAATGAGCGTAGAGCGACAAACCAAACCAATTTGAATAACGTGATACAACTTCTATAATATAAACATAAACATATACATTGAATGCTCTGAATATAAAATAAACTTACATGTTAAATTTATGGAAAATCATACAATTACAATACAATCCAAGATTTTAGTATTAATCTGGAATAGAGAATTATCTTTATATTGAATGTCAAAAAAAAAAAAAAAAAAAAAATTTGAAAGGTTTTTATAGAAAATTCTTAATATACAGTACAATGAAAAAAAAATTCGTATAAGTAAATTGCTAATGAATTGATGAGAAATTTTTTCTTACCAAAATAAATTTTGCAAAGATATCAAAGTTGAAAAATTATAAATTGATGTAAGAAGTACATTAAATTATAATGCTTAATAAATGTTTAAGAAAAAAAAGAAAAAGTCATTTTCTTTTAATAAACTTTGTGAAATGTAACATAAATGTTTATTAAAATTTACATTAAAATCATAGTTATTAAAGAAACGAAATTTATAAAAAGAAAAGGGATCATTTGAGGAAGTAATTATTAGTACGAAAATTAAAAAGTAACAAAAAATGAAAGGAAATGAGATATTTTCATTGCCCAAATAAAATTTATCAAGCCCAATTGGGATAAAAAAATAAATAGTAAAAAAAAAATATATCGGAATTATAAATTAAAAATGTATAAAAGTAAGAAATCATTTGCCGAAATAATTATTTGTAACAATTAATAAAAAACAAACAATAAACAAAAATAAATTTGTAAAACAGGGGGAGGGGGAATACTAAATTAAAAAATAAATAAATTCTTTTACCAAAAAAATAAATTTTGTAACATACTAAAAGAAATCCAAATTAAGAAATCAATAATTAAAAAATCATATTTTTGTTTTATCAATCCAAACCCCGTGTTATACTAGATTGATAGGAGAGTCGAGTACCTGTGCACATAGCACATCTGCTCAGAATTCAAATATAATTAAAACAAAGTATCACAGAATTAGCAGGAATTAAAAAATTTAAAGCAAACAGTTAATAGGATGGAAAAGGTTAATATATATATATATATATATATATATAAAAGGGTGGGGCGGACAAATTAGGAGATGACAATCAAGCAATATCAAAATACATAATAGAAGCATATAAATACGTAAATACATAGGAGACAGACATATAAACACATATATAATGAAAATAAATAGGAATTATAAATATGCAATCACAAAAATAAAAAATAAAAAGGAGACAGAAAACATACGAACAGCATTTGAAGTAAAGTTTCGGAAGTAAAGTTTGTTACTGCAGGGTAGAGCTTGATGTTTTCAGAAATGGAATGTTTTTTTTTTTTTTTTTTTTTTTAACATAGTTCCGCAGTACACATTGCCAAGGCAGAAGAGAGGACGATAGGAGATTTATTAGAACTGAGGAGTAGTATTGAAGATGGATCATAGAAGAAATTAGGGAGGCTTGAGGTCGTGATTCCATCCTGTAGTGTAATATGGATAATGGTATTTACCTTCGTTGTGGGCGAAGAATAGTTGAGCTTTAATTAAATTATCGTCATGGTTCTTGATATTTAGAAACAACTTTCTTGAAAGCATCGCAATATGATCGTCTATTGATTCTATTTGTAGGTCATGATGCAGCACGTCATTTCGAATGAACTAGGGAGCTCCTGTAATTATTCTAAAATTTTATTTTGGATAACTTGGATTTTGTTTCTATTTGTTTTTGCAGCAAGGCCCCAGATGGGTGCTGCATAAGTCAGGATTGGTCTAAGGACTTGTTTGTATAAAAGAAGTTTGTTTTTTAAAGATAAAGTAGAATATTTTCCTATTAACGGCAAAACTATGATGTAATTTGTTCCAGCATTTTGTCTTTACAGTGTGAAGTTGTTTCTGGAACCCCGTGTTATAATACAGCGATGAGTTACTTTGATGTTGCCACTGGAAAAGAAAATTTCCAAAAAAATACATTTAATAAATTTAAATCTTCATGTTATAGCATAGAGATAAATCATTTCGATGTTGTGATGGCAAAAATAATTTTAAAAAGGGGAGGAATTTTATTCTTGTCACTTCCAATACGCTCTCTACCAAGGTGGATCAACAAACGTCACTTCCGGTAAAAAGTTTGTGCTTTTTCTATGACGTCATTTCCTTCTCCTATAAACCTACCCATAATTAGTTTAATTATCAATGTATACTACTCAAAGCATTCATCAATTTTCCTCATTTCATTCCAGAGATAAAAAACTAGCATGGTATTTTCTAATGCATTGAAAACATTGAAAAAAAAAGCAAGAAAAATTTCAATGACAACTTCCGACATGTAGTTTTCAGATTTAAATTTTTTCCCCTCTCATTCCATTGTTTTCTATAACACGAAACAAAGATCCAGAATCTATCCTTTTCAAAAGCAGCATCATTCCGAGAATTGAACTTTTCCTCATTCAATCCAAACTGGAGCAAGTCCTCGGAGCATACAATCAACCCAAATGTCAAAACTGCCGATGTTGACAGCAGGCTCCAAAACAAATAAAAAAACGTTTGCGAGAGCAACAGATTCAGCACGCTTTTTACTTGTCAATTTACTGTCAACCTAATCGTCATTTCCTGGTAGAACTCGAATCGCTTAGCGTCAAATCCTATCTAACTCATGTCCATGGAACTAAGTAGTACCTGTCACTCACGATCTGTCGGCAACAGGACTTGTCCATTGAAACTTGATAACGACAGACAATTTCATTGCGATTATTCTCCACCGATGACGTTTCTTTTGTGTATATTCTGCCAGGACAATGAAATGTCAAGTTTTGTTCGAAGCCAGACTTATTAGCACACGAAGTTAGACGTCGCAGATGACAAGATGTCTGGCCTGCAATCCTTGAACGCCTTCTTTGGTACGTGGAAGTGGAGGTATATTGTGACATTTCTGCTGCATAATACCTGGCAGGCTATGAAGCAAGCTTTCTTCAGTTCAGCGATTACAGATAATTTACGATTAGAAATTGGTATAGTTTAGCGGTACCTTTAACCTGACAGAAAGATTTTAAAAGTTCGTGTTAAATCATGGTGGATAGTTTATTTCTTTTTGACATTAAATCCTTTAAGTTGCCTTGTCCCAAAATGATGGAATCTATTTACGACAGTAAAAATTATTAAGCTGTGGTTGATTGATTATTTATTGTTGATACTAAATCTTTTATGAAACGTTCAGTTCAAAAGGTAGAATCTGTTAAAGGTAAAGCCTATCAAAGAAAAACTATTAATTGTTCATTTTCTGATGTCAATGGGTGTTTTGTACAGTACAAAAATTGTTAAAATAATTAA
This sequence comes from Caerostris extrusa, assembly GCA_021605095.1. Lineage (NCBI taxonomy): Eukaryota > Metazoa > Arthropoda > Arachnida > Araneae > Araneidae > Caerostris > Caerostris extrusa. Next base: position 175,971 of record BPLR01000164.1, read on the forward strand.
TATTGTTAAAGTTTTATTGTTCTTAAAAGCTTAAAAAATAAAATTTCTTTAAGCATACAAGATTCACAAAAATTATATATTTACGTTACGGAAATTTGTAATATGGAAGAATGATTGAAGTTGAACTCGTAGCATCAAAATAAAAATAGAACTACAAAATGATTTTATTTTTTCATATTACAGTTGCATTCCAATGTTGTACTTGTCAATTAAATTGAATGAATTAACAATGCAATTTTAGAGGGGAATAGCTTTTTCATTATTGTATTGTATTGTATTGTTAAAACTGTACTGTTCTTAAAATCTTTAAAAATAAAATCTCTTTAAACATATAAGGATTCACAAAATTATTTATTCATATTACAAAAACTTGTAATATGAAGGAATGGTTGGCATTAAAATTGTAGCATCAAAATACAATAGAATCACAAAATGATTTCATTTTGTCATATTACATTAAAATGGAGCACTTATCAATTAAATTGAATAAATTAACAATGTAATTTTTAGAGCGAATAATTTTTCATTATTCGTAATTTTCATTTGAAAACCATCTATTTATGTTTGTTCTAATAACATGAACTTGTTAAATTATGTAAAAATATTGATTTAAATTACAATGCAACAGTAAAATATGTGTATAAAAAAAACTTTTTTTTAGGTTTTACTGTATATGGTATTTATTAAACCAGTTACTTTTACAAATCGTGAAAGTTGTAATGTTACTGGTACTTATTAGTAATGTTCATAACAACTTTTCTTTTCTTTTTTTTACAATTTTTATTCATACGTTTTTATTTATATTAATAAAAACTGTAATCGAAACTGTATTGTTGTTAAAATCTTTAAAAATAAAATCTCTTTGCTTACAAGGATTGACAAAATTATTTATTCATATGGCAAAAATTTGCATTACATTACAAACCGTGTACGATTGTAAATGTTACTGGAACTTACTAAAATACTTATCAAAATACAATAGAATCACTACTTATCAAAATACAATAGAACCACAAATTGATTTCGTTTGTCATATAACAATTTGCATTCCAATGTTGCACTTATAAATTAAATTGAATAAATGAACAATGCAATTTTAGAGCGAATAATTTTCATTATTCGAAATTTTCCATTTGAAAATCATCTATTTATGTTCATTCTATTATTTTGAATTCGTTAAATTATATAAAAATATTGAGTTAAATCACATTTCAACACTGTTTCAATGTACATAAAAACACTTTTGGGGATTTTACTGCACGTGATAATTAAAAAATTTTTTAAACCAGTTACATTTACAAGCCTGGTAAGATTGTAATGTTACTGGAACTTACTAACAATATTCAGAACAATCTTTTTATCGTTCTCAGTTATATGTTTTTATTCGTATTTATAAAACTGTAATTAAAACTGTATTCTTCTTAATATTTTTAAAAATAAAAAATATCTTTAATCATGCAAAGATTTACAAAATTATATATTCACATTACAAATCTTGTAATATGAATGATTAGCATTAAACTTGTAGCATCAAAAAATACAATAGAACCCTAAACTTTATTTGTCATATTACAGTTGCATTCCACTGCTGCACTTATCAATTAAATTTTATAAATTAACAATACAATTTTAAAGCGAACAGTTTTTCATTATTCGAAATTTTCATTTGAAAATGATCTGTTTATATTCATCTAATTAACTTGAAAAAAAAATCATTTAAAAATATTGAATTAAAATCACAATGCAACAGTAAAACATGTTATATATAAAAAAAAAAAACCTTTTAAGGTTTTTACTGTATACTGTATTCTTTAAGACATTTACAAATTACATTCACTTTTATTGTACTTAATTCAAATTACATTTATATTTATGATATTCATTAAAGCATTTGCATATTACAGTTACAAATCGTGTAAGATTGTAGTGTTATTGGAAATTACAATAGTTGCAATTCTGAACAAAGTTCAGAATAATCTTTTTACAAATTACCTTTTTTTATCATTAATTATATGTATTTATTCATATTTATGAGATTTATAGTAACTTTAATTATGTTGTACATGTAAGGAAATGAAAAATGCTTGATGATTACTATTTTTTTTTCTTTTGATAAAAAATTTAAATAATTTTTACCATTTTATTTTTTTTTGTACATTCAGCGAAGTAGGATATTATTTTTTCTCGCATGTTTGTAATATTGATGTTTCAAAATTAAAATGAATAATAAATTACTTTTCCTTTCGGTTTCTAACATCATTTCAACATTATGTCACATTAAATTAATGAATATCATTTGGAAATCATTTAAAATATCGTATTGTGTTCAATGCTGTCATATAGACATCTTGGATCCAAATCCAAACATCATCTTATATAAAAATTGTTTAGTTTAATAAAAACTTTTTTTTTTACCAATTGTAGTTATATGTGTTTATTCATATTTGTGAGATGTATACTAATTTTAATTACGTTGTACATGGGGAGGAAATGAAATGTTTAGAAAAGATATAATGATTATTGTATTTTTCTTTTTTGAAAGAAATAAAAGTAAGTTTTTACCATTTTATATATACATACAACTAAGTAGTATATTATTTTTGCCCCAGAATTTTTGTATTATAAATATTTGTTTTTAAAACTAAAATGAATATTTTTTAATAAATTATTTTCCTTTCGGTTTCTAACATCATTTCAACATTATGTCACATTAAATTAATGAATATCATTTTGGAAATCATTTAAAATCTCGTATTGTGTTCAATGCTATCACATCTAGACATCTTACATTCAGATCAAATATCATCTTTGGGTAATCCCCCAAGGGTTTATCATACTAGTATTGGAACTCTAATGCAACGTTAATTCATCAAACATATAATGGGAAATGTAGTAGCATTTCTTTGTCTGAATTTTGATTAGAGCAACTTATCACCAAATCTGCTTTACTAGTAGAGATAGTCATTGTTGCAGATGATAAGATGTCTGATTGCTTCTTAGTATTAAAAAGCAATCAGACATCTTATTATGGCATTTCAGTTTCGATTGAGGATACAGGCGGCTTTCTCAAGAGGTTTTTATGAATACAATTTAAATTGCTTGCCATTGAGAATCAGTAATGAAGTGTAGCAGAATCGATTATCCTCTTCAAAGACTTAAATTGATGAGATTTTATCAAATGTATGGAAAAAAACAAATTTGTAATTTTTTTATACATGTATTTTACTTAGTTTTTATAAAATATATTTATATAAATTGTTGATAAAATTTTATCATGAAAACTTTCAATGTAATGCTTAAATCTGGGCACATTTATCTAATATCATATATATACATATTTTTATATTATATTTAATTAAATACATCATCATTCATTACTTAGATTGAAATTATTGTTTTTGATTAAATTAAGTTTACTTAAATTAACTAGTCTCTATTCATGTTTCTTATTAATAATTAAGTTATTATATTCCAAAATATGCATACAAAATTTAATTAAGGTTGTTAAAAAGTTGGTTAAGTTTAAAATTACAAATGTTTTATCAGATATATTCCTATTTGCAACTAACATGGATATGATATGTTTTATGCGTATAAAATATATTCAGAAACGTTTTAATCAAATACCTAGATAAACAAACAGATAACAATTATTTAAATAACTAACTCCCTGACACTGTCCATGTTGGATCATGGCCGTCCGCCTTCAGGCAGATTCAGAAACAGAAGATGTTTTCTTTTTATAGTGTACAATACACGTAGTTTGGCAATAGTGTAATATTGTCGCAAGTAAAGAATAGCAGAAAAGTTAATGAAGTAACTATTGATAAAATTGGTTTTTCAGGGTATAAGTTTTAAAGTACCTGTATAAGTTTTAAGCACATAAAAAGGAGAACAGAGCTTGCACACAATCTATTTTATTTAACAAATTCTTTAGCATCGTTTCAAAAAATAGAATATCGCTTCAAGTTGAAGGTTTCACAAAAAATAAAATACAATTCGAAAAATTTCATAATACAGTTTAATTTGTTGAAAATTCTAGTCATGGTTTTGCAATTAGAATTGCTTAGGAGCTAAATCATGGTTATCAACAGAACAATTTACGAATTACCCAACAACAAATGAAAGCAGAACTCGCACACGATCTATTTTATTTAACATCTTTTCAAAAAAAAGGGTTTTACAATTTGAAAAATTTTCAAAAAATTACAATACAATTTATATTATTAAAAATTCTAGTCATGGCTTGGCAATTAGAATCCTATAGGAATTGAATCATGGTTATCAAGAGAACAAATTTACGAGTTCCCCAACTACAAAGGAAAACAGAACTCGCATACAATCTATTTAAGAATTTAAAAAAAAAAAAAAAAATTAACACCGTTTCAAAGATTGACGGTTTCACAAGAATTTAATACAATTCGATTATTTAAAAAATATAACAATAAGCAATTTGACAATAGTCTTCCCTTTGGCAACTTACATATTTGTAAAGTTCAAAAAGGTATTGACATTTACAACACCATGTCAGTGGGAATAGAGAATTAATCACTTGAGAGGTCTTGGCTTAATAGGCTTTGTTTATCTAAACAGTGTCACTCAAATTGATTGTCAAAATTATTAGATCGGTTCCGTGAATTGTTTTATTTATATGAAAAACAAACAAATCCAGTTCCCATAAGAATATCCCCAAAAAAAGCATTTGAACCACTCTTAATCCAATGAATATAATGTAATAGAAACATTATGGTAATTCTGGCTAATGCTAAATTTTCTATAATTCAACCAAAGAGGGTCAAGAGAGGTTTAATAGGCTCTGTTTATCAAATTATTGCCACTCAAATTGATTGACAAAATCATTAGATCAGGTTGCGTGGATTGTTTTGATTTATATGAAAAACAAACAAGTCCAGTTCCCATAAGAATATGTCCAAAAAAAGCATTTATCCACACCGACTTCAATGACTATTATGTAATATAAACATTATGGTAATTCTGGCTAATGCTAAATTTCCTATAATTCAATCAGTAGGATATGAATTTAATAGGCTAACCAGAAAGGTTTAATAGGCTCTGCTTCTCACTTTATTGTATCACAAATTGATTGACAAAATTATTAGATCTGTTTCATGGATTGTTTATGAAAAACAAACAAGTCCCGTTCCCATAAAAATATCTCCAGTAAAAAGTATTTATCCACTCTCACTTATAGAAATATTATGTAAGAGAAACATTATGGTAATTCTGGTTAATACTAAATTTCTTATAATTCAACCAGAGATCTGAATTTAATAGGCTAACCAGAGGTTTTTTTAACCAGAAAGGTTTTTTAACCAGAGAGGTTTAATAGGCGCTCTGTTTATCACATTATTATCTCTCAGATTGATTGACAAAATCCTTAGGTCGGTTCCGTGGATTGTTTTATTTATATGAAAAACAAACAAGTCCAATTGCCATACGAATATCTCCAAGAAAGTATTCATCCACTCTCACTTAAATGAAAATTATGTAATAGAAACATTATGGTAATTCTGGCTAATACTAACTTTTCTATAATTCTACCATAGGCAAACGACAGACACCAAGTCAAGTATCTGGCATTTAAGGGGGAAAAAAAAAACATGTTTCGGAAAAACTTCTTAAATGATGACTTCTTTTGTAAGAAGGTACATTTTTCATTTCTGTCAGTACCAAAACCAACACAATTGCTGTTGGAATCCATGCGTCCCATCGACAAGAGTCTGCTGTCCCAAAATTCTATCCCCCCTCCCTTCAAGCCCCCATATTTTCTTATTATTCCGACGCGATTCGTCATCACTCATGTTTAGAGAAACACTTGAGGGGTGGTGTTGGGGGGGAAGTTGAAAAAATCCGCAATTCGACGATCCGTCTTCGTTACGTCTCGCCGGAATAGTGCGGCCCCGTCATCGGAGAACCTGCGTCTTATGGAAATGGATGACACGGAAACGTCTGCCGGGGTCTCCGGAATCATTCATCTTCATACTCTGTGGGATGGGGGTGGGGGCGACCTAAAGGGGTCGTTTCACTTTTCGCACTGCCCTCCATCCCTCTCTCCTCTCCACAGTTTACTTTGCCACCAAAAGTGTGTGATGCGAGTGTGAGAGAGAATTTTAAGGGGGCCAACGGTACTATTTCTTTTATAAACTATGTAGGTAATTAAAATCTTATTTTGTTATCGTTTGTTCTCACCCTATTCGACTAAACACTCTACGGTCGTTTGGTGCACACTTTGGACTAATTAGACAGGGACCAACACTTTAAAATGGATTCCGACTACTACTACTACTACACCACACCACATAACTGTTCCTAGAACTGAGTTGCCCCTTTACAGTTGGGAATAATCCAGGTGAAAGAAGTCTGACTGAGCTCCGTGACACTCTACAGTCATAAGAGACCGGAACCTAAAGTGGATTCGAACCACTACAAACGCCACAGTTAAGATTCGAATCTGAAGCCTGTGGTAGCAAAAGCCAGTATGTTAGCCAATTGGCCATCAGGCCCTCTAGTCTTTAGGAGAAAGAACAGTTACTACTATAACTTTTAATTACTTCCGCTCGGGTGAGAGTTTCGAATCCAAATTTCTAGAACACCACAGGGGGTTGCTCTTGCCAGTGTGTAGGAGGAAGTATGGTTAAATTACCAAATTAAACATCATAATATTTATAGGCCGCCTTTAGATATGCAGGATTAATCTTCTTTAAATGGTATTGCATAATTAAATAGTCTTCATTAATTGGTATTGCTCATTGCTATTCACTCAAATAAGGAATTCATCGCTGCGCGCACATCCAACTTAATCGTTTAACTTTGTTTCGTTACTTTTAGGATGAAACATTTTAACAGGAAACAATGACAACAGCGCTCTTGCTTGACTTTTCTCACTCAGAAGAAAGTTCGGTGCAGGTCATACACAAGCTTATTATTTGAGAGGCAACGATTATTCCAACTGAAAGTAACGAAAAAAAAGCCCATCTGATATGCGCCTAAGAAACAATCATCACACCCCACACATGTCATCCATCTACCATCTATCACCCATCTACCATTGTTGAGTTAAATGAACTGAATGTCTTCAATCGGAAATGAATAGGAGCTCGCATTGCATCATTATAGATTTGAATTTTACTTCATTTTTGAAATCAAAAAGGCTGGGTGAGTCATTTTAGATGTCGAAATAGAGAATCAGGCGTGGACTATGCCCTTTCATCATTAATTGTTCTTCTTTGTGGTTGATCTTTGTTATTGTGGACTTTCTTTGATAAAAGTTTCCTTGATTGTCAGCTTCCCAGCTATTTTTCCTTTGATGTGAAAATTGAACATGAGTGAGAAAACGATTAAAGAAGATTGATAGTCGTTGAAAAGTCTCTCTGATTAGCATAATTTATTATTTCTTGCCCATACTTATTCAGAGCTTGCACCAAGTTTATGAATATATAAAAAACAACACGAAAACTTGTTGATAAGATTACATGATGCAATAATTTAGAAAGTTTATGGCATAGATTTGATCACTTATATGCTGAAAAAGAATGGAAGAAATTTCATGTCTGTAATCATAGATACGAAATTTGAAATACTTAATGTACATAAAGTTTAAACATTTTGATGGAATATGATAGTTTTACAGGAATATTATTGAAATACTTCACTTTGTCATTAGTTGAAAGTTAGTAGAAATTGGAAACTTAAAATGCTGGAATTATGAATTTAGTATGCTATGGACGAATATTTAAAGCTTTGGAATACACTGATTTGGATACGATACACTGAATACAAGAAAATTTGTTGAATAGTGAGGAATACAAAGTAATCAATAATGGAACTTTGAACTTTGAAATAAAATATTAAATTTGCTTGCAGTTACGTGCAGGTAGTACGTACCAGAATCAATTGCGTATTTCTAAAGCTTGCTTCAATTCACAAAAATAAAAATAAAAAAACATCTACTAATACAATCTTTTAACAATAAAATATCTGAAGTTCTATATTAAAATACATATCTATATAAGACATTGCGTCAATTTTTTTAAAGGAAGAAACTGTTGATAAGATTCATTAGTTTCAATGTAGGATAATTCTTTGTTACTTAAAATCCTGCTTAAATATGGTGGCTGGAGAATAATAGCAATATATTTACAGTAGCTGCGTTCGTGTTCTTTCTAGGACCAGAAGAAGGTGATAGTATAAAGCAAAATTGTGTTGATACAAAGAAGTTAAAATGACTCAAAATTAACTCTATATTTTTAAAACACAATTTACAATCAAGCCTGCTTCCTTAATACATTGTATTGTTTTACTCATTCAAAGTGCCTTAGGTATGGTGTTTAAAAGTGCCTTGAAAAAAATGTTTCGAAACTAGATGTCTTATTGTTGTTGTTGTTGTCGTATCCCCTGCAACAGCTGGGCAATCAAAGACATGATGAGGAGCAAGCTCGACATCAGGACAGTTGCCACATTTTGATATTTTTTAACACCGTCAGCAGAAACTTTCTTATTTTTGTGGTGCTTCGTACTTAATCTTGTGAGTAGTAGTTGTTTTTACTGTCGACATTTAATTCTGTAATTTGGTATTTAGTTTTAATCTTAGAAGGAGTATGTCTTACTTTGTTAGCAATAAGTATAATCGTTAATAACACAATAAAATATATTTAAAATCATGTAGAATTTGATTTCTTCTATGGAAGCAGAGAGTTGTCAATTCCTGTTTTGCATCGACTTTGCATTTTTTTATCCTTTTTCTGGCCATAGTTGTTTGATGAAAGAAAATGCAATTCTATCATAACCTTCACCAGTCTCATGACAAATGAAACCACGAATTAAATTAGATATGTAATTCAGCAATATACTTTACTGCGGTCAGATTTACTTTTTTTTTCTCACAGTTACATGAATGTAAAATCATTCCCTCTTAAAATTCATGAAACTGCTCTCATTTAAATATTTTAAAGCTACAGGTATTAGGGTATTTGAAACTGCAGGCATTCAGGATATTTTAAAGCTGAAGAGGATATTTGTAAAGCTGCAGGCATTACAGGATATTTGTAAAGTTATAGACATTGCAGGATATTTGTAAAGCTACAGACATTACAAGATATTTGTAAAGTTACAGTTACGCAGGATATTTGTAAAGCTACTATATCTGTTGTATGTGGCGCATAGCATTAACAACAATGCATTGTATCAGATCACAATATTTTATTCTCAATTTATGAAAAGTGTTATACTATGAAGGTATTCTTAAAACAATATCGAATTTTTATTTATCCATTTTACAGATCTACGATTTATACCAAAGTAAATTTGTCGATGCGCCCTCTTTAAAATTCGCATATCCTTCAAACACAGATCGTTGCCCATGTTATAACATATAGGAAAGACTTCATTTATTTCTAAATTTTTATGGATCGTTTTTTTTTCTCTCCACCCCTGTGCTGTCAAGAAAACTTCCACGGATCCTTTACCACCCCTCTTCATTCCATCCTCCTTAAAATGTCAGATGATGTTATGATAAATGACGGAATTATCATTTGCAGAGATACACCATGATCAATGACTCACATTATACAAGAAAAGCGACATATTTTCTCTGGTGTTTTGTTTTCCTCTCTGAGCTCATGCGTTTACCAACAGAAACATGATTTCTGTTTCCAGCGCTATAGGATACGGTGGAGAGAAATATCTTCCCTTTGCTTTTTTTCTTTTTATTTTATTTATGCTTTTTAATGAAGAAAAATGAAATGTTCGAGGTTTGGAAATGTGACGATTTATTTTCGGATGAATAGAATGTTATATGATGGAATGTATTTGAAGATCTTTATGAAATGTATTTGAAGATCTTTCCATAACAGCATCATCATCTCCATATCAAGTTTATGTATTCGATTATTCTAATGATTCTACAAGTTTTTCATATATTTCACTTTGTAAACTGATTTTTCCATTATGTAGGAGATTCACTCCACTGATTCATGAGCGGAATTTAAAAAAAAAATTTTTTTTTTTGTAAAGTTTATGTGATGCTAGAATTTATGAACGAATAATATTTTATAAAATATATGGTTGAATATATGGTTTGAATTATATGGTTGTTTAATTGGTTTGGCTTGATTTGTCGCTCTAGGTCATTTTGTGCACACATTGGGATAATTAGTCCAGGACCTACAGTTTAACATGGACTCCGAACCACTCACAAATATTGATGCCACAGCCAGGATTCGAACGGGAAGCTTATGGTACCAACGACCAGAGAGCTAGCCAATAGGCCACCAGGCCGCATATGGTTGTTTAAGGAAGCATGTACCATTAAATTCGTCAAGATAGGATGTATGAGGTTTGCGGGTAATGTCTGCTAAATGGACCCCTCATTTTTGACATTTAGGATATCATCTTATAGGATAATGAAACTAGAACTAGGGTAGGCCCTAGTTGAGATGAACTGATTGTATGAAGGAAGATTTTAAAGTTTGAAGAGTTGCTAACGGGAAAACTGTCGCAAAGCAGAGATTGGAATGGAAGAAGATTCTCGGGAAGATCTTGGCCCACCATGGGCTAAGTTCTTCATAGTAATCATTCACTTCTTAAAGTTACCATATAATTCAACAGCAGAAGAAGAAGAAGAAATATTTTTCTAGGAATATGTCGTTATTGTTTTCAAATAACGGGTACAAGAACGGCAAATGTGAAAGATTCAGATTAGGGCTGTATTGCGTTACTGCAGTATTATTGTGCAAGGTGCTCAGTATAGGGAGATTCAGTCACTGCATAGTATGAAGTACTATACTGCGTTACTGTACAGTGTTATTGTACAAGGGACTCTATTACACAGTATCTACATTTTGCAAAATTCTTTAAAGCACAAAATTCTATAATCACAAAATTTTCTTTAAAAAAAAAAAAAAATTTCAAAATTTTTCATGTTTTCATTGAAAAAAATAATTACTTTTTATTTATTATATTAATTTACAATAAATATAAAAATTAATTTAAATGTTTTTTTGTTTTGTTTCCTTGCAATTTTAGCATCAGCAGTAAAGTCAATTCCAATTACCACAGCTTTATCTTAACCCGTGTTAAATTCTTTTGTAAATGTTTTATTCCTACTTTCACTATATATATGTATGTGTATATAAATTAAACGCTTCTATTAAAAAAAATATGACAATTTAATTATTTTAAATTAAGAAAAAAAAATTAATTTTGATTTAACATGTTTATTAATAATAAAACATTAAATAAAAAAATAATACTTTTAAACTAATTATTATACGAAGTTTAAAATTTCAAATCTTGAAGGATTAAAAACAAAACAATCTGATCCATCAATTAGCTAACTGATGGCGAAATGCAGTTCCCCCTCATCATCATTGTTAGAGTTATGCCCACATAACTTTAGCTTCATTTATGGACTCGGCGGTTGAGAATAAACGTTTATGCCTCATCAGTTAGTCAGTTCGGCGTTGAGGCATCCTTCTTCCTGTCGCCAATTTATCACGCCAAGCTCTGTGTTTATAGCAACCCTGGCTCCAGAGACAAAGGCCTATGTTTTAGGTAGACAAGGACCATTTATTCTGTCTAATTCCCGACTGACTCGGCGGCGAAGGGCCCGGTGATGAATGATGTGCCCGCCAACCGCCAGGCGGCGCTGCTAGCGCCCTTTGTCACGTCACTCCCGTTGACGGCCCTAGTGCTATCTATCATTTCTGATAGAACAAAACAGGCAACTATGATTCTGTTCCTTTTTTTTTTTTTCTTCTTTTAGTCATTGGGCTAAAATGAATGATTCTGCGAGAGAGAAAAAAAATAAAAGAGGAAACTTTATTATATATTATTATTGGCGATAAATAAGAAGGAAAAATTGTTGAAGGATTTATAAAAGCTGTAATTATATATAAACTGGTCCATGGTGCAAGAAGAGTTCGTTTTGGATTTTTTTATTTAAGAAGATTTTTTTTTTTTTTTTGTTTGGTCATTCTACTTGATTTACAGTTGTCGTTAAGAGCGGAAAATTTATGTCTTCTAAGAATGTTGTGATTTTTTTTTTTTTTTTCATCTGTTTTGTTAGAAGACTTATTTTTATAACCCGTTAAGTTGTATTTAAAATTAGTGTAATATATCACAATTATATTCACCTATTATAATAAAATCTGTTGTAATTATATCTTTAAGTGTCCAATTAATTGCTGTTCACTCCTTTTTTATTGGTAACAATTGCTTTACTTGATAACTCTCCGCATAGCATCTATCAAAAGTAAACATAATTAATCTTAAATAGTGTACATAATTACATACTATATGCATATTTTAATACTTAATTATTGCAATCAAATAAAAGAGATTTAATGTAACTGGAGGCAATATATAAACAATTTGTTTAATAATAGATAATGATGATTCTAGTTCATTTTTACACCTTAGATTATTTCATTAAAAGTGTTTTTCTAATAAATATTTTTTTTTTTTTACGTGTCTACAGAAGTTTTTATAGTTTTGAGTATATTATAAATTTTTTTTTGAGCATACTAGCGCGGTGAGAAAAAAAAAAAATGGAAATAATTTAGAAAAAACTTATCTTTTCAATGAATATTTTTGAAATAAAGTTAAAATAGATTGACTGCAATCAAATTGGATTAATTACTGCAATCAAATAAAAGAGAAAAAAAATATATAAACAATTTGTTTAAAATAGATAATGATGATTCTAGTTCATTTTTACAAGATTATTTCATTAAAAGTGTTTTTCTAATAAATATTTTTTTTTTTTTTCAAGTTTTGAGTATATTATAAATTTTTTGCATACTATGAGAAAAAAAAAAAAATGGAAATAATTTAGAAAACTTATCTTTTCAATGAATATTTTTGAAAAAAGTTAAAATAGAAAAAAAAAAAATTAAGGTCTGATGGCCGAGTGACTAGCGCTCGGTACCCCACGTTTCGAGTCCTGGCGGTACCATGGATGTTTATAGTGGTTCAGAATCTACTTTAAACCGTAGGGTTCCTATATAATATGACAGTAGAGAGTGGGAGTGACGACTCTACCTAGTAAAAAGAAATCATCTCCTGTCTCCGGAATCTGCAAGTATGCAGACGGTCTGGACTCACCATGGCATGTAGTACCGAGAAGTTAGTTAATTATCCACTTTATGATAGTAGAGCTTTGAAAATCCATATATTAATTATAGTATAGCGTGGTAGAGCATATGATAATAGAGCGTTATGAAGGTAGTGTTACTCGAATCAGTAGCATATCTTCAAGCTACACGTTCCCCCTGGTTACTGCTAAATGAGTAACAATGGTGCAGCCTTTGATTATGACATAAAGATTAACTCTCTCTCTATTACCAGCTGCATTAGAACAACAACAACAGATAGCAAAAATAAATAGGAAAGGAGTATTTTTTTATTTCATTAATTTATAAGAACTATGTATGCATGTATGAACGAATGGAATTTTCTTCGAAATTATTCAACATATTTAACAATGTGTTTGTATAATTCTAATAATATTGATCAAAAATATTTTACTTTTTTATATTTTTCAGACAATAACAGAATATATAAACATTTAAATGGGGGAAATAATACTAAATATGAATAGATTACAAAAATGAAAAGCATGGGACATTTCAAATCAAACATAGTCTTAGCTGATTCTTATTATATTCAGAATATTGCAACATTCCATAGTAATCATTTTAAAAGTCATTTAAGACATTAATTTTCTAATACAGAACGTTTCATGTAGTTCAAAAAGTAAAATCTTTCCCCTTTGAATTGATTAGTCCTTTATTCCTCAGTTCGAAAAGCTAATTATGTTAGAAGTTTTCTTTTATGAAACTATTGAATTACTAATGAAGAACTTGATTCTCATTAGTTGGTGGCAAAATAAACGTACTAAGAAACTAGTAATTGGTTTAGTATAATGCTAATTATTTTTTAGATTTGGCTCACTACTTTATAAAGTGCTAGATATATACACTCAAGAGCCAAAACATTATGACCACCCCTACATTTTGCAATGAACTCGCCTGGATGACGTGGAAGGCACGTGATCAGGTGGAAGTGGTATTTAACTGGTATTAAGTGGTGATATTAATCCATGCCAATTCGGGTTGAAGCTGTGTTGCGCGCCAAAGGTGGGCCAACTAGTTATTGACAGGTGGTCATAATGTTGTGGCTCTTGAGTGTATATCAGATGGCTATCCTTTTTGCAACCACGAGATCATCCTACTTTTAAGGTTGCTGATTGGCTGGCAGACTCTATATATGCCATTTTTAAACCCCAATAGTATAATTCAATAGTTAATTGGTTGGTGGTTTCACAGCCATACTCATATCTATGAGTCTGGCTGTAAAACCCAGGTAACCTAGGGGGCTATGAGTGAAATGTGTGCACATATTCAAATTTATGGTTGCTTTCCACTTAGAAGTAACTGTTTTTTGTTAAATATTTAATATTTGAATGAAAAAAAAAACATACTTTGAAAACTGTTTAAAAGATAAGAAGATTTGTCTTAAAGAACAGTACGGGAATTAGTAATCAGTAGGAACCAATAAGGTGTTAAAGTACGGAGGTTGGGCATTGGTTTCGGAGAAATCTGCTTTACCTAACATCATTTAATTAGTTCTACTACTTTATGTAGCACTAAAAGTGAATTATCCATCTATTGACAATCAGAATAATGTGAATTTTAAAAGCAGATAATTGATTGTTTTTATATGTGCCATTCATAAACCGCGCAATAATTAACCTTATATGATGGAGGTAGTTCAAAAAAAAAAAGTTACTCCCTTTACAACAAGAGAAGTTTTTTCAAAAGAGTGCTGTATGGGGAGTTTAAAACAAGTAGAAGAAAACTTCCACTCAATCGGTTAGTCTCGAAGAAAAGTATTAGAGATTTTCTTTATACTTTTTGAATTAGTAATGGATAATGACCAATAAGGTGTTAAAACACCATTGGTTTAGCAGAAATCTTCTGTGTCAAACTCTTTTCCAGTACTTTATATGTTGCCATAATGTTCATCCTATTAAAATCATATTGTGAATTTTAAAAACAGCTGAGAGATTGGCTTTACATATGATATTCTTTAACAACTCAGTAATTAATTTTATATGAATGGAATACTTCAAAAGATGTTACTAACTTTATGGTAAAGGGTTTTTAACGACTGCTGAAGATAGAACTGTTAAAAAAATAGTAAGAAGCTCCCATTCTATTGGTTTGATTTGGAGAAAGGTGATGAATATTTTTACTGTATTCTTCATAGATTTAGTTATTGGCAGGAACGAATATAACGTTAAAAGACCAAACATTTCTTTAGTAGAAATGTTTTATAATTAATGTTACTGCATTATACGAAATTAGAAGTCATTCAGATGTTCGTCTTCTATATCCAGAGGAATTTATGTTGGGAATTTTAATCGCATCTAACTGATTGGTTTTCAATATTTCATTTTTAAAACCACACAGTAATCGTTTTGTTTCAAAGGGATCAGTTATAAAGGAATTGTTCTCTATATGCAGAAGAAATTTTACAATGAAATTTGAAGATGGAACCAAAAAAAAAAAAATGATAGGAATGCTCCATGTAATTTGTATGTTTAGTGATGAGAAGTATTGTTTTATTATTTTTCTGTGAAGTGACTGAACAGGCCAGAGATTCCGCCTGTTTACATAGTGAGCCCCTTGTGGTTTCATGTATCAAGCCGTGTGATAATTAAGGTCTTCCGCAGACAGGGTGCATTAGATTCGTCGTAGACTCGAGAACTCTGAAAATCTCTGATCTTGGAGTGAACTGCACTTTTGAATCAAGTTTATAACTTTAATTTTCATTTCTTTGTAAATAGTATAATAACCCATTGGTTATATATATATATATATATATATATATGTATACGCAATGCTTGTAAATAAAAATTAAATTAAAGTGGCCCTCTTCTTGAAGCAGTTATAGATCTACTATGGGCTGAGACGTTACAGTTATATAGGGCCACAAAAAGGTTTCCAATATATAGTCAGTTAATTATCAAATAATCATGATTGAAATAAAATTTTATTTAAAGTTATATAAACAGTAATTAATATTCTATGAACCTCCCAGTGACTTTCAAATAAACTAATGACACTCATTTTGAAATGAAGAGATACACAATTTTCTTATTTATCAAAAACAACAAAAACTAATGTTGTAATCCTTCAAAAGTGGATATTCATTTTCCAATTACCAATATTTAAAATTCACATAAGAGCGTTCTTTTCAATTTTATTTAAAAAGTCTCGCGCGCGGATATATGCTTGTTCCGAGACTTTTCAAGAACATTATGTTTCAAACAAGCTTTTCCACCTCAAATTGAATATTAAAACAAGCTGTTTCCCACATTTACAGAAAAGCATCACTTAATAATAAGCTTAATTTAGCATGCTTCTAAAATGTAAATTCCATTTTCATGAAAATCTTTAAAACAAGTTTTTAATCCTTTTACCAGCACAACGACAAATCAGTTTTTGGTTTCTTGCTTTTAAGATCGTGTGAAACAATTTAAGGTTTGTGATAATTTATTTAGTTTTTTATTTCTAGAAAAGAGGGAAAATCAAAATATTACACGAGATATTTTAATATAGTACTAAATAGTTAATTTTATGTAATTTAAATATCCATGAAATATTTAATGAAATCTATTTGTAGAGTATTAATTAATAATAAAAGGGGAAAGACTTTGTGTCTTTCAGTAACGTTTACGTCTTATAAGAGAAATTATTTCCTCATTATATATATATTGTATGTCTCGCTTTATACTAGACCAATAACGGCTTCAAGAATAGGGCAACTGTCAGGATAATGGGAACACTTTAATTTTTATTTACAATATTATATATATATATATATATACAGAACTCTGGGTTCTTATAAAAATGAAAATATAAATTTTATCACAAGTGTACGATTAAATCACAGGTACAGTTCAATTCAAGGCTGGAGGTTTTTCAAATTTCTCGAGTTTACGGCGAATTTTAAACACGTGGTTTGCAGTAGACCTTAATTATTACATGGCGTGATTCACGAAACCACAAGGGGTTACTTTGAAAATAGATGGAAACTGCTCTTAGTCAGTCACTACAGAGAAAAAGAG
The DNA here is from genome assembly GCA_021605095.1 of Caerostris extrusa. Taxonomy (NCBI): domain Eukaryota; kingdom Metazoa; phylum Arthropoda; class Arachnida; order Araneae; family Araneidae; genus Caerostris; species Caerostris extrusa. The sequence goes on from BPLR01000164.1 coordinate 193,123, forward strand.
AAAAACAACACACTTCTGGTCGACTCGTCGCAGAATTATCCTTTCTTCTCTTAAATCCTCCCTTTAAGAAAATCCGTTAAAAGGAGGTAGGGGGCGAATTTCCCTCACATCTCATTGGAGTAAACATTTTCTCAGCTTATGGTCTATCACCAATCACGATGGGATATCTCATGGTGTAGTCCATATTCCATATGTAATTGTTCAAGGACAATCTCTAATTTCATGAGTCTCATTATACATGACACTGAATAAATAATATAAATATTTGTTTGTGTTTAATTTTTCATTATTTTGTTAACATTTTGTTTATTTTTTATTTACATAATTTTTTTTTTTTCTCCTGTTTTATTTTATATATATTTTAAATTTGATTATTTAAACAATTTAATAATGCTATACTCTAAATCAATATTTAAAAAATAATATAATTAATTATTCTAATATTAATTTTTAAAAGATAATAAAAAAAAAAAAAAATAAATAAATTGTTACAATATTAAAAAAAAATGTAAATTATAAAATGTCTGAGTAATAGAAATTGTAGATTAAATATCTAGAAAATTTGATAAATAAAATAAAATGCAGGAACATTAACATAGACAATTAACAATAGTTCTTAATTTATTATTAATTTCGTTTTTATACTTAATATTCTACTGTACATTCTTCTTCAACTCTTAAAGTCAATTGTGTTTATTAAATGTACAGTATTCTTTTCGGAATGATCATTCAATTATTTTTAATAAATACACAATTTTTAAATTTATAGATTTATTATTTTTTTTATTTCTCTTTGCAAAATTTCAATTCCATTCCTTTAATGAAGAAAATCTTATTATTATTATAAATCTTTATTATTTTATATTTTATTTATTTTTTGCCTTGGAAATATAATGAGATCATTGAAAGAGGAATTTATAAAAATAGTTTCAGAAAGTATCGTATTAGTAATTTTCGATTTGCAAAAAAAAAAAGCGATTTTATTTTACGTCGAAGTAATTAACCACGTTCTTTATGGTTTCAATTTCACTACAACCCCCTTTTGTGAAAGAGAGGAGAAAAGAAGTCCTCACCGCCATGGAAGGTGGAAGTCTCCTTCAATCTCTTTTGTCGTTTGATTGAACAAGCCTGTTATCGGCTTCAAAAACTCAAAAAAGGGAACAAGAGCAACACAGCAAACGGCTTAACATTTTCTTATCAGCCCAAACGACTTTTACTCTAGAAAACCTTTTTGTCTCTCTTTTCCACCGCCAAGCCTTTTTCTTCTTTTTCCTCTTTTGAACTTTTAACAAAACTTCGCCAACGCTCTGCGATGCAAGGAGTAGGTGTACCCACACACATACATACATACACAGGGCGACTTTTAAAAGAGTTTATACAACAACAACGCCGCCTTATTCATACAGAGTGAGAGAGCAGGTGGAAAAAAAAATCAACAAGAATGTTAAAAAGCATTGTCATGATCAAAAGAGTTTTCTGTGCATTACAAACTCATTTTGCAGCTGCTCTTTTAATCTAGTGTGTGTACGTATGTGTGTGTGAGAGAGGTAGGCTAAGAAAGAAAAGTTGGCGGATGGGATTTTAAAAGTTTCAACTTTTGGCGAAAAGAACGCAGCCTGTAGCATAAACGGCTAAGCCTGAAATCTCTTCAGGGTTGAAGAGTGTTGCCAAATGATATCGGACAAGTTTTGGTTTTGTGGTCTCGAGTTTTGTGACGAGTATCACGGTCGCGTTTTTAATAATTCAGGATATTTAGGCCTTTTTACAAAGATGTTGGCAATGTTCTTTTAAGGCGGGGCATTAGTGTCCTTTGCTACCTAAGAACGAAATGTCAGATAGTGTTTCATTGTTGGTGGAAAAAGTTCCAAATAGGAAATGTCAATGAGGCCCGTGGTTTCTTTTACAGTTAATTTTGGACCTTTGAAGTCAAAACCGAAAGACAACAAGAAGGAAATGGAATGTTCTTCACTTTTTTTTTTTCAGACTTTCATCCTATAAAAGTCATCTCTTTGAGAAGCAATGTAACTTTTAGTATTTTAAAATTATTTCCATGTATAAAATTATGTTTTCTTAAAAAGACGATTTTCGAATTTTTGTTCCCTTATAGAATCATATGTTTATGACTTATATTCTTGTAGAAAAATGAAATAAAATACAATATCTTTTATAAATATGCTTTTAACTCTTATTATAAATATTTAAAGAATTCGCCAATGTATTTTTATAACTTTTTTTTAAATTAAGGTAATATGAAACTAAAATTCCTTATTTGAAAAGAGTTAGTACAAAAAAAAAAAAAAAAAAAAAACTCTGAAGAATTCTGTTTATGCATATAAATATCGTTGAATTTCAGTTTAAAAGTAACTATAAAATAAAAATAAATCTGAATTATGCAAAAGAAATTAGAAACAATTTTTTATCCCTTACATTAATTATTTTATTAAGAGCACATTATATTTCACAAATGTTTAAGAATACAAAAAAAAATTAAAGGGAAAATTAAGGATGATATAATTAGATGTTTTAAGTTGAATAAAAAATATGGCAATGTAGGTTAAGGTACTGCGTTTGAATCTTCTATTATATCTTTTAGTAGCATTTAAAATTAGCAGATAGAAACTGTGATTTTTTTTTTTTTTTCACAATTTCCAATTACAGGCTTTTTAATATCAGTATAGAGTTCGAATATATAAGGATTTTGTGTTAAGCAACGATTTATTTGGAAATCTGGATTCAAAATTATATTAATATGCAAACCAAAACCATATAAAAGTATTTTAATTCTTTTAAATGAAATACCAATTTTAAACAAACTGTCTGATTACTTACAGGAAACTCTCAAACAGTTTCAAAGAAATAATTCTGTAACAGTTCAAAAAATTATATAGTAGAGCTAAGCATTGTAATCCAGAATATGAAGAAGTTTTGAGGTTTTTGTACAAGAAAGAAACCTCTTTAGATGTTATGGCTTGGAATCAATTAGCTTGAGGTATCCGGATTTGGAGTAGCTTTATATCTATACGGATGGTTCCCTATTTGACGATTATATGACTGCCGTTTTAGGGGTTATTTGAGCCTATTTTCTTTCTATGCTTCTGCTGGAAAATTTAGAACAGCTTTTGATGGAGAAGTGGAAGCTCCCAAACCGAAATTCCAATTCCATTCCGTTAGGATTCCGAAGCTATCCAACCGACTATTGGCTGAACTCCCTTATCGGATGAGGTCTTTTAGTGGCCAAATTACTTGCAAAAGTTTTAGGGAAGAAAACGTTGTGCTTCAGTGGACACCTGGACATTGTGAGAAAGAATAGACCAATCACCTTGTAAGAAAGGGCTCGAAATTGCTCCAATCAAGATAGTCAGCATTACCATATTACTCTATGAAACTGTACAGCGAACAGACTACGACTAGAAATTATAAATTACAGATGTTTCACCGAATACAAACAAAGCAATGGAAATTTGAGGATCTTCTCACAATTCCAAACGGACCATGTCGTATAGCTGTTGCTCAGTTCCAACTTTTAACTGCCCACGACTATCTGAGTGAACATCTACGTCTCATTGGGATTTTCGACCAACCAAACTGCTCTCTTTGTGATTTGACAGAACTAATGAACCGAGCTCATCTCCATCGTTGCTTAGTACTTCATGGTAAATCGAGACTACAAGATGCTGTATATTGCCTTAAGAGTTCTCTGGAAAGTCAGAGAACTCTTATATAATAATCTCAATATAACTTCGATCAACTTCGATGAATTCTTTTTGTGTACATTTTCTTTTATTCTGTATATCTCACCTTTCCATTGGAAATTAAAAAGTATGCAGAAGAATTAGTATGCAAATCCATGGCAACAGGAAGAATATCGAGCTCCAATTTGACTGGAGTATCTGGACAGCAGAAAAGACCTTTAATATGATAAACAAAATTTCGGTTCGTCAACATAGCTCCTAGAACGGTGTGGAGGTAAGTAGTGTATAGTAAGTAGAACTTTCAGAAATAATTGCCCGGGAAACAGCAGGCAGTAGTTGTTAGTCAAATATATGGTACATAGTATATCTAACGAAAATATGCTGCCACTACACGACAATTTTTTTTTTAACTTTCTAATAATGCTTAATTGATGCATACAAATAAGCTTAATTTTGTTAATTTCTTCTGGCTGCTTAGTTTTTATTTGTATGAACATGGTCGATTAATTTTCAATGTGTCGCCTACTAGAATGATGTGGAGTATAACTTAAGAGGCCCACTTTCAGGATCATTGGAAGACATTAATTTTTATTTACAAGCACTATATACACTGAAGTGACAAAAGTCATGGGACAGCAATATGCAAATTTTCAGATGGCAGTAGCATCGCGTAGAACAGGTATAAATGCGCAGTGCTTTCGCAGAGCTTTCATTTCTGTTCAAGTTATTCATGTGAAGAGGTTTTGACGTGATGATGACCGCACGACGGGAATTAACAGATTTTGAACGCGGAATGTTAGTTGGAGCTAGACGCATGGGTCATGCCATTTCGGAAATCGTTAGGGAATTCAACATTCCCAGAACCACTGTGTCAAGAGTGTGCCGAAGTAAGAAATTTCAGGCATAACATCCCACCATGGACAGCGCAGTGGTCGTCCGCCTGTAACGACCGAGACCGGCGACATCATCAAGAGTCGTAAATTCTAACAGACAAGCAACACTGCGTCAAATAACCGCAGAAATCAAGTGGGACGTACAAGGGATTTGTCTGTTAGAACTGTGCGAGAAATTTGGCTTTCTTGTGCTATTCCAGCTGAAGACCGAGTCGAGTGCCTTTACTGACAGAACGACATCGCTTGCAGCGACTCTCGTGGGCACGTGAGCATATCGGTTGGTCCCTAGATGAATGGAAAACCGTGGCCTGGTCCGATGAGTCACGATTTCAGTTGGTAAGAGCAAGGGTTCAGTGTGTCGCAGACCCCACGAAGCCATGGACCCAAACTGTCAGCAAGGCACTGTTAAGCTGGTGATGGCTTAATGGTGTGGGCTGTTTTTCATGGCATGGACTTGGTCCTCTGGTGCGACTGGACCGAACATTGACTGGAAATGTTTATGTTCAGCTACTTGGAGATCACTTGAGCCATTCATGGACTTCATGTACCCAAACAACGATGGGATTTTTATGGATGACAATGCGCCATGTCACCGGGCCATAACTGTTCGCGTCGTTTGAAGAACATTCTGGACAATTCCAACGAACGATCTGGCCATAGATCGCCCGACATGAATCCCATCGAACATTTATGGGACATCATCGAGAGGTCTGTTCGTGGCCAAAATCCTGCACCATCAACGCTTTCACAATTATGGACGTCTATCGAGACAGCATGGCTCAATATTCCTGCAAAAAGACTTCCAACGACTTGTTGAGTTCATGCCACGTCGAGTTGCTGCACTTCGCCGGGCGAAAGGAGGGCCGACACGATATTAAGAGGCATCCCATGACTTTTGTCACTTCAGTGTATTTACAAATACAGAACTCTGGATTATTATAATTTATTATTTTGAAAAAATGAAAATTAAGATTTAAATTTTTCACAAATGAACGATTAAATCCCAAGTACAGTTCACTAGAAGGTTAGAGATTTTCAGAGCTCTCGAGCCTACGTCGAATCTAAAAATACATGGTCTGTGGCAGACCTTAATTATCATACGTCGGGATACACGAAACTACAAAAGCCTCATGTTAGAAAAACAAGTGAAGTCTCTGGCTTATTCGGTCACTTCAGAGAAAAATACACTTCTGGTCGACTCGTCGCAAGATTATCTCCTTTCTTCTCCAAAACCTCTGTTTAAGAAAATCAAGAGGGGATCAGCTCCTCTCACTTCTCATTTGAGTAGATAATTCTCAGCTGATGATCGATCACCAATCACGATGGAACAACTCATGGTATAGCTCATATTCAACCTGTAGTTGTTTCGACCTGTGAAGGTAGCACAGACATTCGCTAATTTCCTGAGTCTCATTATACATGACACCGAATATCTGCTATCAGATTTGAGTGACAGGTTATTCTGATTAGTACAAAAAGCACTACTTTCCTGTATTATAACTACCCACAATACTGCTTGTTTGCTGTCATATTTGCTTTACGGGTTGTTATTATATACTTGTCAAATAATATACATTCCTTTCTCCTGGGAATGAAATGCCACAACTTTTCTCATGAGAGGAAAAAAAAATGCTACAGGAGGCATATAACTGTTTTTGACACAAACTTTTAAGAGTAACCCCTCCTGTTTGGGAAAACTTAAAAACTTTGACGACAATTTTAATATTTAATATTAAATGTTTGATTGTTTATGGGTGTTTTTCATTAAGTTGATTTACAACTCAACTAATAAATTTGTAATGAAAATTAAATTATTATGTTGGTAGTTGTATATTAGTTTTCATCAGCATATCTTTATTATGTAATAGTGGACAATAATAAAATATTTTTCCCGGAATAATCCTGTTTCACCGTATTAAAAAATGACCGATTGCAAAAGGGAGTAAATAATGCATTGTTGTTACATTGAATAATTTTTCACGTTTAATATCTGAAGGCCCAAACTCTTAACATCCATTTGTCAAAACAAAGACAGCAAATATCTCTGTCTTTGCCTTCTTTTTCTTAAAAATAAGGTAGTTAATATTTAGCGAGAAAAACTGCTGGTGAAATCTATCACTTTGTTTCGCTTTCAAAAAAAAAAAAAAAAAAAACATTTGCTTCCTATTTATTCTTACACAGTGGAGTAACTGGGCGGTCCACGAGCGAGCATGATAAATAGCTGATTTGAAAGCAGAGCACATAAACAATAGCGCAGTCATCGGTTTGGAAGGATAAAAAGAGAATCAAACATACGGTCGGCCGTAATATATCTCCAAACAAGAACGCCAGAAGCAAAACAAAACTGAAAAATTTCCCAAAACACTCGAGCTGCTATTGTAACGCCCATTCTCGAAAGAAATACATTCTTCAAGTTTAAAACGACCAATCAAACGCAGCCAGGTTTTCATTTGTTTTCCTGCCGATCGTTTGGCAGATTTTTCTTCTTTTTTATTGCTTTCCTTCCGTTTCGCCTTCTTCAATTCTTTTTGAGGAACCTGCAAGCTGTGTAACTAAACAAGACGAACGACCAATCGTAGAATGGCGAATGGAAACCGTGTATAACGCATTATCGCCGCCTGCCGCTGACTGTGACGGATTCGCTACATGGATGCGATGCATTGGAAAGAATGAATATTTCCATCATCCATCTTTTTTATTCCCATTTGTTTGGTCTTGATGATTTCTTTTTTTCTCTCTCTTTTCCCACTTTTCCTTTTGTATGGGAATGCGCACGTTTTGGAACAGCATGCTACCAGACGCGAAAAGTTTGAAACGTGTTTTTGGTTACAGTTAATTTGAAGACATTTTAATTTAAAGAATTTAAACTGTATTATAGACTTAAATATATATGCTGTTTATGCTGTGCAGTTTAAATTTTCCATTTTTTTTTATTTCAATGATTTTTTTTTTAATGGAAAGATAACATTGATAGTATCTTGATGCTTACTTTGCTTGTTTTACTTCCAAAAACAAGTGGACTACATGAAATCGTGACAGAATATTCGCATAATATCTTGCATATTTCTTTGTGGAAATTCGTGGTAGTTACTCCTGAAAATCCTTCTCTAACACCATTCTGAAGGCGGCTTGCTGGCCAATTGGGTATCTTTCTGGCCTTCGATGTTTTAGCTTCTAATCCTGGCTTTGGCATGGATGTTTGTCAGATGTTCGAAATCCATTAAATAATAGGTCCCGGTCTAATTTGTTGCAAAAATGGTGACGGATTCGCTACATGGATTGGTGATGCATTCGAAAAAGAATGAATATTTCCAACATCCATCTTTTACTCCCATTTGTTTGGTCTTGATGATTTCTTTTTTTCTTCTTCTTCTTTTCCCACTTTTCCTTCTGTATGGAATGCGCACGTTTTGGAACAGCATGCTACCAGACGCGAAAAGTTTGGAACGTGTTTTTTGGTTACAAGTTAATAACACAGTACTTGAAGATATTTTAATTTATTTTAATGTGTTACCGTAGAGTTTAAATTTTCCACTTTTTTTTTTTAATATTCCCATGGAATTTTTTTGTAATAGAAAAGATAGCGTTTCAACTTGTTTTACTGTCACTACTTCCAAAACAAGTTAACTCAATGACGATCGTGACAGAATATCTCGCATGGATTGTTTAATGGAATATTTCTCTACTACACGAAAAGGGAATTCGTGGTGGTTAGTCTTGAAAATCCTTCCTAATTCTTCTCCTAAGGCGGTCTGAATGGCCAATTGGCTGGCTATGTGGTCTTTGGTACTACAAGCTTCAGATTTGAATCTTTGATGTGGCATGGATGTTGTTATTGGTTCGGAATCCACGTTAACCGTATATCGTGGTCTTCTTCTTTATTGACATTACAGCCACGTACAGGCTTGAGTCTCCATCACAACAGCTCTCCATCTGCACCCATGCCGGTCTCTTCCAGTTAATGATTGTCTAAGATCCTCTTGGACACTATCAATCCACCTTTTCCCTTGAACTTCCTCTCTTCCTATTGTTGAACAATTTACATAATATAATCCTTTTATGATGTTTCCCTCATCTCTGCGATGTACATGTCCCAGCCAGCAGATTCTTTGTGATTTGATGTGTCTCAAAAAGTCGCACATTTTAATTAGGTGTTCAATTTCTTTGTTTGGTCTTCTAATCCATATATTATTGTAGAGGCCAGGTCTAATTAGCCTAAAGTAAGCACCAAATCACCGGAGAACGATAAACCAAATCTCTTCTAGGACTCTTCATAGTAAACTTTTATAACGAGATGGCTGATCTGAATGGCCGAGGCGTCTTCAGACCATCGTACCACAACCCTGGTCTGATATCGGGTTCGATCTTCCTTCTACTGGCGGAGTCTTACCTATATTTCCAGTCTGGTACTTAGACAAACCAGCATTTTAAACAGGAAGGTCCCGGTCTTAAAGACATAGAACAAACTTGAAGAACGGGAGGAGGGCAAATTGAGAACGACGTTAGAACTTCCGCGTCCGCCTCCTCTCCTTTTCTTTTTTTTTTTTTTAAACACAAAACATATTATAACATTTCAAATATGATGAAACCTGGGAATTTCTTCCCTTGACATTACTTCTTTTTCTTCTTCATTTTTTTTTTCCAGGTCTATTTAATATTTGTTATTATTATTATTATTTTTATTTTTATTTTTAAAAATTATTATTTTTTGTTTTGTTAGTAGTTTTTTTTTTTTTTTTAAATATTTATAACAGATGTTAAGAACAAAGAAAACTGAAATTAAAAAACAACAAAAGAAGTAAAAACAACAACAAAATTGTTTTTTTATAACCACCTATTGATAACATTGTGCCAGTATTTAACTCTTTGGCAACATGTATAGCAAAGAATTTCTTTCTGATCTTTGCACTGAAAAAATATTCCTGCCACAATTGGTGTCAAATACAGGATTTGAAGTACCGCGTAATCATTGCTTCTATCCGAGTAATTCAATTTTTCAGCTATCTAATAGTTGGTCGTGGATTTCAAATATGTATGAAAGAATAAATTTTAATTTATATTGAATCGCACAAGTATAATATTACGACCTGAACTGGATTACAATCTGCTCGACATTATGACCAGTATTAAAACCTGCATGACATGAAGGATATTCGTCGAATACAGGAATTAAGATTAGCTAAGCCCGACTCGTGGCTCACTTTCAACGTGCACCGATGGTGAGCATTAGTGCTAAGATTCAAACCTCTGGCGGCTTTGTTGTAGACACTGTTTCAAAAAACGAGGAGATTCGATGATGTTTGTAATGTTCAGCATCCTGCCTCGATAGTTCGTCTACCTGGTGGGAGTTTTCCGAGTTTTCTCCTATACGATATGTGAATGCGAGGTAGTACCTCCTAAAAATCCTCGAGGACGGCACGGCCGTTCTCCTTCAGCGACACGGAGCCAAGTCAGATTTCTACCTACTGGTACTCTATTGCAACTGAAACTTCCCTCCTTCCATGAGACCCCAAGGGTTCATGAACTTGGTCTAGATGTGCTGTCTACCAAGTGGGTTAAGAAAAAAAAAAATCCTTTCTACCTCAAAATATATGCATAATTATGGCAAGAATAGTTAGATGAAACCAATGTATTCTATGCACGAAAGTTTCATGATTGCCAACTATCAAATTTCAAAACTCCATTTGAATTTGTGAAACCGTTCAATTGGAAGATCAATGGTAAAGTGCGCAGCAAGCTTGCAAAAGGGCTCAGACTCGAATTCCGTGCAGAGTTCGTTTACTTAGTGCTTTCAAAAACGAGAAAACCCTAAATTACGACAACGTGTGTAAAGAGTCTCGTATCGATAGTCAACTTGCTTATAAAGATTTTTCCGGATATTCTCCTATACCACACGCAAATGGGGATTTAATCTTCCCGGAAGTCAATACTCTCCTTATCGCTTATCGGTATGCTGTTCCTGGCATACATATATGTAATATGTGGTCTACCGATATTCATTACACATAATGGAATATTGAAAAAAAAAATATTACAAATAATTATTCGCAATTATTACAATTATTACAATTATTACATAAATAATTACCTGCAAAACAGAAAATTATTTACACAAAAACGTGAGAAAAAGATTTTATCAAAATAAAATAATCATGTGGTATTTATCACTGTCAATTATCACTGATACTATCTCTATTATGTATTTTTGTCTATTGTTATTGTTTATCTCTGGAAATGAATAACATTAGCTTTCTGACATCTGCTGTCTTCTCTCCATACACCGGTGGTTCTCAAAGGTCTCACCAGGGTGCACTGGTGCGTCCTTGAAGATTTCTGGATATGCGCGCTGTGGTATTTCCGGAGAAATATTACTCTTTTTCTTGTTAATTTTTCGGTTTAAAGACTACTATCATTATATATTTATAATTAACTTTTATGATTGTTTTTCACGTAAAAGGGCCAAACAGCGATAATGCACCAAAGAATGCTTTTGGGAAACTGGAACGACCACTAACCATGGTTGGCTACTAGGAATGCTAACATTTATGTGACTTTCATTTTTAAAAAAAAAAAAAAAATTCATTACAATCTATGAGACTCAGCCATTTGTAAATTGGATTGAGGAATTGCCTCTTGAAATCGTCTTTAAAAGAAGAATGCATGTCAATATCTCAAAAAGTTTTGAAAATTTTACTACAATTTTTAACATCATATTGTGAAATAGGATTTTCTACCCTTACCAAAATGAATGTAAAAAGAAATGAAAAATTCAATGTATTGAAGAGGAAATGTTAATTAATGTTCCCAAATTCTGAATATACAAACTGAATATACGAACATGTATTATAGTAATTACTTTAAAAAAAAGGAAGAGATGATTAGTGTTTGAGGCAGTCCATATTTTAAGAGTTTCGCATTGGTAATGGAGATGCCAGTTTGATAATGAGTTTCCAAATTAGTATATGAGACATTTAAATGCGGAAGCATCTGAGGTGAGAAAGAAAATCTGTTTTGATGTAAGAAAAAATAACCCTATCTTTGAAATACAAACCATACCTTTGAATTTTCATTATTCAATAATAATAATATTGGTAGTATTTTTAAAGTATATTTTAAAAAATAAGCTGCTACATCATAGGTACAACTATTATTCCTTTCTATAGCATATATGTAAGAAACATCACATCTATGATCCTTATTGTTTATTTTATTTTGTTTTATTTATTATTATTTATTTTATTTTTATTTTTTTTCCCTCATGTCAACAAAATTGTTATAATGACATATACATCTAAAAAAAATGGTACATCGTAAGTTGGTACAACATAGGCACCACTATTATTCGTTTTTATGACATATATGTAATGAACATCGCATCTAAGATCCTTATTGTTATTGATTCATTTATTATTATTTTTATTTATTTCTTCACTTTACTTTGTTTTTTTATTTATTAATTACTATTATTTGCTCCTGTCAACAAAATTGTTATAAAATGTATATTAAAAAGAAATGGTACATCATAAGTTGATACAGTACAAGTGCCATCATTATTCGTTTTTGTAACATAGTATATGTAATGGAACATCACATCTAAGATCCTTATTATTTATTATATATATATATATATATTTGTACATATTTTTTATTTATTTATTTATTTTTCTTTTTGCACATGCCAACAAAATTGTTATAAGATGTATACATCTAAAACGAAACTATATAACTTCAGTTTCCCTATACATGCATATCAATCAATGTCCAAAAGATATATTCAATAAATCCAGCCATCTCAGCTTTCTAAAGGGTCTATCAAAATAACAGGACACCCCTCTCTTCAACGTGAGTTTGAATTTGCTTTATTTCTAGAAGGATGGTAAGAAAAAAAAGAAGAAGAATGCAAGATAAAGAGCGAACTCACCCTTCTGGAAATATGACATGGAACATCTTGCGTCAACAGCTGCGGGGGAAGAATGGACGCAGGTCCGAGTCGTCCATCATCCGTCCAGCAGTGAGGGATAGTCTGGCTGCCGGATTTTCGAGTCGCCTGTCTGCATCAAGACGAAGACCACACAGGACTCCGGACAGTCGTCATCCATCTTCGCAACAGCTGTTGAGACTGCAAAGAAGGACGGACGGTATTGTTTGGGCAGGATCCTCAGGTGCTGGAACCTGCATTAAAAGGGGAATAAATACTAAGTTTGTTTAATTAAAATGGTTAATGGACTGGAATTAATTGGGAGATTTTTAGGTATTGTTCAGTGCTTATTTTACAAAAAGTCTTTTATCTTTGTTTATTTAATTTTTATTTAATATATATTAATTTTAATATTGTTTGGTCTGGATCCTCAGGTGCTAGAACATGCATTAACGAGAACAAATAAGTTGGTTCAATTACAAGGAAAGTTAAATGGTCCATGGACTGGAATTAATTGGGAGATTTTCCGGTATTGTTAAGCGTCTATTTTACAAAAGTCTTATCTTTTTGAGTAAAATTATTTTTATTTAATATGCATCATTTTTAGTATTGTTCAATCCTCAGGTGCTGGAACCTGCATTATCGGGATCAAATAAGTTTGTTCAATTAAAATGAATATTAAATGGTTGATGGACTGGAATTAATTGGGAGTTTCTCCGGTATTGTTAAGTGTCTATTTAACAAAAAAAAATTTTGTTTTTGTTAAATAGAGAAATTTACTAATCTTTTTGTGTAAAATTATTATTTTTTTTATTTAATTTTTATTTAATGCGTATTATTTTCAGTACTGTTTGTGTAGGATCCTCAGGTGCTGGTACGGGAATAAATAAGTTTGTTCAATTAAAATGAATGTTAAATGGTTGATGGACTCGAATTAATTGGGAGATTTTTCGGTTTTGTTAAGTGCCTATTTTACAAAAAAAATCTTATCTTTTTGTGTAAAATTAATTTTTGTACTTAATTTGGATCTTATATGTATTACTTTCAGTATTGTTTGAGCAGGATCCTCAGGTGCTGGAACTGCATTAACGCGAATTAATAGAGTTTGTTCAATTGAAATGAAAGTTAAATGGTTCATGGACTGGGTTTAATTGGGAGATTTTTCGGTATTATTAAGTGCCTATTTTACAAAAAAAGTCTTTGATTGATTTTTTTTATTTATTTAATATATATTATTTTTAGTATTGTTTCAGCAGGATCCTCAGCTGCTAAAACCTGCATTAACGGGAATAAGTAAATTTGCTCAATTAAAATGAAAGTTAAATGGTCTATGTACAGGAATTAATTGGGAGGATGTTTTCGGTATTATTAAGTGCCTGTTTTACAAATAGTCTTTTCTGCAAAATTCCTTTTTATTTAATATGTATTATTTTTTAGTATTGTTCAGCAAAATCCTCAAGTGCTGGAACATGCATTAACGCAAATAAATAAGTTTATTAAATTAAAATGAAAGTTAAATGGTTGATGGACTGGAATTAATTGGGAGATTTACTTTTTGAATCAGATGAAGTCCATTGATTATTGGAAAATCTGTTTTTCTTTTTTATTATATAGTATTTTCTTTTTCTCTGATTTCTTCTTAAGAGTAATTGGATAAATTGAGATAAAGCAGCTAACGCGAGCATAAATTCCAAAGTCAAGTCAAATTGGGAGATTTTTCTGTGTTAAGTGTTTATTTTATAAAAAGTCCTATTTTTTCTGTAAAATTATATTTTTTTTTATTTAATTTTTATTTAATATGTATACTTTTAGTATTGTTTGAGCAGGATCCTCAGGTGCTAGAACCTGCATTAAAGGGAATAAATAAGTATTGTTTGAATAGGCTCCTCAGGTGCTGGAACCTGCATTAAACGGTATAGATAGAGTTTGCTCAATTGAAATGAAAGTTAAATGGTTCATGGAATGGAATTAATTGGGAAAATTTTTTGGTATTGTTAAGTGCCTATTTTACAAAAGAGTTTTTAATCTTTATTTTATTTAATATATTTAATTTTAGTATTGTTTGAGCAGGATCCTCAGGTTCTGGAACCTGCGTTAACGCAAATAAATAGAGTTTGTTAAATTAAAATGAAAGTTAAATGGTTCATGGGACTGAAATTAATTGGGAGATTTTTTGGTATTGTTAATAACTTATTTTTACAAAAATCTTATCTTTTCTGCGTAAAATTATCTTTTTTTATTTAATATACACTATTTTTAGTATTGTTTGAGCAGGATCTGCAGGTGCTGGAACCTACATTATCGGGAATAAATAAGTTTGTTCAATTAAAAGGAAAATTAAATGGTTGATAGACTGGAATTAATTGGGAGATTTTTCGGTATTGTTAAGTGCCTATTTTACAAAAAGTCTTATCTTTTTGTGTAAAGCCTTTTTTAAAATTTAGTTTTTATTTAAAAATGTCTACACACTTTCAAACAATTCCTTTAAAAAAAAAACTAATTTACTGCCAAATTTGGCATCAATATAATATTATAATTAAAAAGTTCGTTGACTAAATCAAAATCCTTCTAGATCTGCATTTGATACAAATATTTCGACTAGATACAAATAGGAGAAATTATTGACTATTACATTTATTATGTGTGATTTTTAAAAAAAAATTATTTAAAAATGTCTGCCCACTTTCAAACAATTCCCTTTAAAAGAGTAAATAACTATTTTTTTTTTTTTAAATTTATTCTTAAAACTTTAATTTATTGAAAAATTTTGCATCTATACAATATTATAATGGAGAGGTTCGTTGACTAAATCAAAATCCTTCTAGATGTGCATTTGATGAAAATATTTTGACTCAATACAAATTATTGACTATTACTTTTATTTTGTGTGATTTTTTTTAAAAATGGATTTTAAAATGTCTACACATTTTCAAACAATTCCTTAAAAACAATATCTATTTTTTAAAATTTTAACTAATTTACTGCCAAATTTTGCACAAATAAAATATTATAATTGAGAAGGTCGTTGACTAAATCAAAATCCTTTTGTAGTTGTGCATTTGATACAAAATATATTGACTAAATGCAAATAAAAAATTACTGGCTATTACATTTAATTCATGTGATTTTTTTCTTGTAAAAAAATTAATTGATGCATAAATCAAAGTACTGTTCATCTCCAGACACTACTTTTTTCTCTCTTGTCTTTGATAAAGAACGGACTTATCTTCGGAATACTAACTCTTCTCATGAAGCTATACAATTATCAAACCAATTACTAACTTCAAAAGAATGCAACTGCTGCTTTGACTGACCATACATTACCAATCAAAACAAGTGGTAATAAGAAGGAACAATGCCTGGAAAATATTGCGAATTGGTAATCAAAATTCCCAAAGCTAGATAATTTTTATTCAATTACACTCTCAAATGTATCAACTACAATACATAACTGTTAACACTCTCCGATATTGATTTCATTAGGTTTTAGCAGCATGAATTTTGCAGGTTGACCTGGTGCTCTTGGTCTTAATTATCAAAACCACACCCTTTTGAAACTATTAGAAACAATTTTTTTACACAATCTTTCAGATAGAGCGTGTAACTTTCTACAAGAATTTACTTCTCGCTAATGTTACAAATAGATCTTTCGACATGCTTAAAAGTCAAAAACAGTTTAATGAAACGTCTTAAAGTCTAATGAAACTGTTTCATACGAAGCAGTTGTCAGTCTGATTTATTTATTAATAATTCTAGTTCATCCATCTACACGAATTAAGTTTAATACCTAATTATTAAAATGTCCTTTATGGGTCAGAGACCTTGTCCTTAACACAAAAGAGATCTTAAGGGCTATATTTGGACCTATAAGAGAGTGTGATGTTTGCAGGAGGCATTACAATCATGGAATTGTTTGGAGAAAAGGATATCATAAATTATATAAAGTCAAAGAGAATTCAATGGTTGGGACACATAGAGAAAATGGACGATAAAATCTCAAGTGGATCGAAAATGGATCAAAGAAAAAGGAAAATGCCTAAGAAAATATGGATTGATGAAGTGAAAAAGGATCTGAAGAACCTAACCATCACAAATTGGAAAACCAAAGCACGAGACATACAACTTTGGAGTAGTATTATTAGGGAGACCATGGTCCAACATGAACTATAGTGGCGGGGTTAGTTGGTATCTGAATAAAATAGGATAATTGTGCGAAATCAAAAAAAAAAAAAAAAAAAGTCAAATTAATAAAAGATTAAGACATGAAAATCAATATACTTATACAATACCCACTTATTCAACCATTTCAGCAACTCTACAAACACCATGCAAAGGAAATCGAAGCTACTGAATAAATAGTACTTAAGAAAATCTCATTTATAGAAAACATTGTTAAGGTTGTTCATAATACCTACATCTGAATCTGATTGAAAGTAATTAGCAATTCCAAATCCTCATTATCATACTAAAATAGACCTTCTTTATATTGTATATATATGGCAAGAGATAAAGAAAAGCTCAAGAGATAAATGTAAAGTGTGCTATAATGAGGTGCTATATATAGAGCACTTATTATAATCATTTCCTAATTAGTTCTTTTTCTGTCTTTCGCATAACATACTCTGAATACCAAAATAAGCCTTTCTTTTTTTGAAGGTTAATTCTTTTTGAAGGACACTTTCTTATTTAAAATCTGTAAATTAGATTCACCGTATAAATCCAGCTTCTAGAAGAAACGCTTTTGATAGTATTTTAATAGTGTTTCTTCATTATTTAATATATTCCACACTCCAAGATATGGGTTCGATTGTTGAATTGATTATAGAATCAGAGTTCTGTAATATACTACAATTTCTATTGACAAGTTAAACTTCTAATATCTTTGAGCCAGATTGGATATACACATTAATACCATTAAAATCCGTTTTTTTTCCCCAAACTACTCCACAATATATGTAAGTAAAGTACGCGTAAAACTTATATATGAAATTATGTATGAAACTTGTCTAATTATTACATATTTTACAATATCTTTACATCTCTTTAATTATTATTTTTTTGAAGAAAAAAAATAATTCCTATAATGTCTTGAAATTGAACAGCAATCTATATAGAATTAAAATTAAAAGAAAATAACTGATTTTTTAAAAATAATTTGCGTTTTTTTTTTTTTTTTTGACGTTGAATCACAGAAAGCAATTATGAGTTATAGACTTTCAAATAAACAATTATTAAATATTTTGAATTCTACGACTAATATTTTAACGTGAACAATATTCACTACAATCATCCATGGCACAGACGGAACTCGAAACCGAAATCCGTGACACCAATTGTTCACCAGTAAAAGTATGGATTAATTTTGTACCACTGGGATTCGAACCAGAAGGCTTGGCACAGACAGCCTGAGCGTTAGGCACTCGGCCATCAGGGCTTATAGTACTACTAAACTTGAATATTAAATGTTATCATTTATTGTTTGTAGTTAGGTTTATTTAACTGCACTTGCTAAATTGGAAGATTTAATTTCAGGAGTTGGCACTAACAGTGAGCAATCTCAATTAATAATATTGTTCACAATTAACTTATAATAAGCAGATTCTCGACCATTGTTGTTTAACAATAATTAAAACTATTTATATGCAAAGAAAAATATTATTACAGTCTATATTAAATCAACTAACTAATTTTTTTCTACAATATTGAACGTACTATTTATTGTTTGTAGTTAGGTTTATTTAACTGCACTTGCTAAATTGGAAGATTTAACTTCAGTAGTTGACTCCAACAGTGAGCAATCTCAATTAATAATATTGTTCACAATTAACTTATAATGAGCAGATTCTCGTCTATTGCAGTTTTAACGATAATTAAAACTCTTTATACTCAATAAAAGAAATTCATTACAATCTATATTAAATCAACTAACTAATTTTTCTCTACAACATTAAACATACTATTTACTGTTTCATTTTAGGTTTATTTAACTGCACTTGCCAAATTGGAAGAAGTTGGACTTGGAGGAGTTGGCACCAACAGTAAACAATCTCAATTAGTACTATTGCTCACAATTAAATTGTATTGAACATATTATCGTCCATTGCAGTCTAATGACAATTAAAACTCTTTAGATGCAATAAAAAATATATCATTATAGTCTATATTAAATCAACTAACTAATTTTTCTCTTCAATATTGAACGGACTATTTATTGTTTGAGTTTAGATTTATTTATCTGTACTTGCCGAACTGGAAGATTTAATTTCTGGAGTTGGCACCAACAGTGAGCAATCTCAATTGATAATATCGCTTACAACTAAATTATAGTGAGCAGATTCTCGTCCATTGCAGTTTAACGACAGTTAAAACTCTTTATATGCAATAAAAAAATCATTGCAGTCTATATTAAATCTCATTGCAGTCTATATTAAATCTCATTGCAGTCTATGTTATGACATTTATTATTTCATTACAGTGTATATTAATTTTTCTCTACAATATTGAACATGCTATTTATTATTTGAGTTTAGGTTTATTTAACTGCACTTGCCATATTGGAAGAAGTTGGACTTTACAGGAGTTAGCACCAACAGTGAGCAATCTCAATTAATACTCATCATCATAACTGGCTCGATAGCCTGTTGTGGGCCTTGGCCTTCTTTAAAAGATCCAGCCGAGCTGTTCTACTCTTGGCCGTGGACCGCCAGTTTTGATCTTAATAACATTAAAATCAGAGTCTAAACAGCCGACCCATCTCTTTTCGGTCTTCCCCTTGGCTCAATTAATAATATTGTTCACAATTAAATTATAATTAGCAGATTCTCGTCCATTGCTGTTTAACGATAATTAAAACTCTTTATAGTCAATAAAAACTCACTACAGTCTATATTAAATAATTTTTTTCTTTTCAAGATTGAACGTACCAAATATCCGACACCTGAGTTTTCTTCCAAAAGAATGTGAAAAATAAAGTGTCTGTCCTTTCTTCTCGGTGACCGTTAAGGGTGCAATGCCCGTATTGCCTCATGCTGAGAAGCCATTAATATCAGTGAGCAAGTCGACACGCTAGACTAACACTTCTGAATGAAGGAGGTCCATGACACATATATGGGACTCCTTCTGTCAGCAAGGCTGAGGGGACCAACAAATCTTCAAACAATCCTTTTTTTCTTATTATTGAAGTTTCCGATAGGAGACCACACACATAATCTGACGATAAGATTTATTGCCTTCCAGATTTGTGAAAAGATTGCCATCGAAATGACGAATTCACGCTGTGTGTAAGTTTACTAGTGGTAGGGTTGGTATGTGGCAATGCATAACTAATCACTTCTTTGTGTGATAGGATGATACTTTAAAATATAATGGGTACTTCTAAAATGTACTTTGTCTTCCTTTCTGATTAACAGTAATACACCAAGTTACGCGATAAATGAATCTGATGAAAGTCGCTTAAGTCTAATTCGCGTAATTTGGGGTACAATTTTCACATAAATTTCATTTAATTGGAACAACACCAGAATATATTGCAAACTAAATATAAAAGGTATCTATATTTAGAAAAAAATGTTTTGTTAAATTGTAGCAATTCAATAGCAAGTTAATTTCTTTTTTTCTGAAACAAATTTTGAAATTTTCTACTTTTTAAAAATTCGGGCCTGAATGGCCGAGTGGCTAGCGCTCTGGCGCTCGGTACTACAGGTTTCGGGTTCGAGTCCCGGCGGTGCCATGGTTGTTTGTAGCGGTTCGGAATCCACTTTAAAAAGTAGGTCCCGGTCTAATAAGATCGTAGAGCGTTGCGGAGGCATTGTTACTCCGTGGCTTATCTTCAAGTTACACGCGCCCCCGGGTAATGCAAAGTGAGTACGTCTGTGCAGCACTTGCCTTAAGGCATCCAACACCAAGGAGTCTGTGTTTGCCAGCTGCATAGAAAGAAAAAAAAAAAAAAACTTTTTAAAATTTTTTACATTGAGAAGTAAGTTTACAATTGAGAAAAATGCGTGATCAAAAAAATTGACAAAATTGGGGTACAATTTTTGCACATAAATACAGATTAATTTTATTTAATTGAAATAAAACCAGAATGTATTTTAGTTAAAAATATCTATATTTAGGAAAAAAAAATATTTAATAAAATTGTATTTCTTATAATAAATTAATTATTGTAGTATTATTTAAAATTGTATTTTTAATCTAAAATTTTTCTGCCTTCCAATACATTCCACATTTATTTTGTAGAAACCATTTTCCTTGCAAAGAGAATTTTTGTAATATATCTCTTTGTATAAGTTGATTGGTATAATTAAAAATTATAATTTAATTATCGAAAGATTCTTTTTGCTGAAACAAATACTGAAATCTTCTACTTTTTAAAATTCTTTATTTTTACGTTCGAGAGAAACTTTACAATTGAAAAAAAAAAAAAATGATTGACAAAAAAAAAAAAAAATGTTGCCTATGTTCAAGATCTTCCGCAATGAAAGCACATAAATAAATTTATAAACCAGATTTAAAAAACAATCGCAAGGAGATTAACAATAAAAAATGTATTGATAAAAAGATCATATCTCTCTCGAAAACACGTTATAATAATTGAAATTTATAAACCAGATTTAAAAACAATTGCAAGGATAGTAACAATAAAAATTTATTGAACAAAAAACATCTCTCACCCTCTTTCTCTTTCTCCTTATATATATATATATACCCTCTCTCTCTCTCTATATATATATATATATAGAGAGAGAGAGAGAGAGAGTATATATATATAGAGAGAGAGTATAAACGAGCTGATAAAATTTAAGTAGATACTATTATATTGCCCACTTGCTATGTGCTACAAGCTGCTATAAATCAGACTTAGATAGTTTCAGAAGCCCAAACTAACTTCTTAATTTAAGAAGCTTTTTAATATCTATCTTTGTATAAATAGATTTTTGTAATCAAAAATTATATTTTAACTTTTGAAAGATTCTTTTTGCTGAAACAACGAATTGAATATGAGCAAAATTTTCTTTCTTGATGTTGTAAAATTAATATATCATTTTAATCTTCAATTCTCTACAAAAATAATGCAAGGCCGATAAAAATTTTGATTTTAGGTATACAGAGTATTGTACATGATGATAGTCAATTAAAGTATTTTTGCCGTGTCAATATGAAAATAAGAATTGCAAAATTGAAAATTATAGTTAATGTATTACATAAATATACTCTGATACACAATAGATCAGTATAATTCAACATTTACATTAAAAAAATATCTACCTTGAACCTTAATAACTAAACAAAAGTTAGTTATCGAACATTAAAACCGACCACCCACCAAAAATTTCAATTCCTCTTTTATTCCAACACTAAACAACGTTCCATGTGTACGATGTATCTCTTAAACACCAAAACTCGTTGTTGTAAAAATTATTTATCATTTTATTCTTCAATTCTACTTAAATTATGCAACGCCGATAAAAATTTAGAATTTTGGTAAACAGTAGTATTGTACATGAAAATAGCCAATTAATGTATTTTTTCTATGCATATATGAAAATGAGATACACAAAATTGAAAATTATAGTTAATATATTACATAAATACATTAATAATACACAATAAATCAGTAATTTAACGTTTACATTAAAAAATTTACCTTGAACCTTATTAACTAAACAAAAGTTAGCTATTAAGGTTCAAGATGGCATCTTTGAATAAATAAGGTATTAGTAGAATATCTTATATATATTTTTTTTCAATTCCTACTATTAGTTCACACTCTCCCTATGTATATCTTGTTCAAATTTTCAATCGTTCATGAAACACTTTCTATTCATCCACTCAAGTTCAAGTACATTTATTTGAACTTGTAGTGGATGACATGTTGATACAGTTTTTTCAAATATTAATTCAGTAATTAAATAAAATTAAAAACCTAAAATTAATTAATTTTATTTAATTACTGAATTAATATTTGAAAAAAAACTGTATCAACATCAAGTGTCATCCACTACAAGTTAAGTTGCATGTATCTACAAATAGATGGCGCCAGATGTAAAGGAAAATTTCAACTTAAAAGTAGAATTGACTTTAAAATTTTTGTTTTATATTTCTCTTTTTTTTTATATACTCAAGACTGTCATAGTTTATTAAACCTAAATCTTACTATCTTTACCAAACAAAGGAGTTTAATAATTTGCAGCATATCATCCAAATAAATAAATATTTGCTGCCAAATTTATGATTTTTCTTCTCAAAACCGACCACCGACCAAAATTTCAATTCCTCTTTTATTCCAACACTAAATAACGTACCAAAACAGCACGATGCATCTCTTTAAATGCCCAACAGCAACTCGCATTGGGAAAACATTATAAGCTGCGAAATATATTCAACCTCATAACGCAGAAGGTGAGTTTTGCAAAGCCGCTAAATCAGCACTCTAAAACTAGAAAGAAGAAAGAAGAAATAAAAAACAAAAGAGCGCCAGAAATAAAATAAAGGTTTCTGAAATCCCGCTTTATAGCTGGGAATAAAAAGCTCGCCAAATGGCAAACACATCTGCAAAAATAAACAGCCTTTCTTCCTTAAAGCTTGTTTGATAGAGAACTAATGCCTTTTTGATTTTTGATGAAATATGCCTTCGGAGGGCACGGAACAAAGGCAAGTTAGTATCTATCGCCGGGTGATATACGAGCGACAGAATGAAGTTAGGGATGGCAAAAAAGAGTGGGGGAGGGAGAGGTCTTCTGGGAATATATTGGTTCGTAGTCATAAAGGAATGGGCTGACATATCGGTCCTCTACTTACCGGACTCTTGATCCTATAATGGCGTTGTTGAAACACAATCCCGTACATTTTTCACACGTAATGCGTTTCTTGCAGATTTTCCGATACCAAGGGTTACAGTAGTATATGGTGAATCTGGAGTGTGAAAAGTGTCGCCAAAACTTCAAATCGCCAGATCTTTCGCGCGAATAAATCTTGCGCCTGTGTGTATTTTTTAATGGTTTGAATTCATAATCTAATAACACACACACACACAAAAGACAATGTTTTTGAAGTTTAGTAATTTGATAAATTTTTAACAGATAAAAATCTTTATGATTAATACAGTTAATTAGTAACCAAGAGGCCTGTAAAGTGTTTTTAATTCTTATTTACAATTTCATTCCAAGCTTTTTTCATTCATAATACACATCGATGTATGACACTCATTGCATTTGTAAAATTATGGCTGCTTTTCATCGTCCCCAATAGTTGTTGTTTTTTAATGCCTCGAATATTATTATTTTTTTTTTCATACAAAAATTTTGTCAAATTTTTCGACAAAAAGCACTTTATGTCGTGCAGTTGATATGAAGTATTTTTTTGTGGCTTGGTT